>SNQJ01S0023300.1:72545-99814 GCA_010110895.2 Picea sitchensis | reverse complement strand
GACAGACATTGGTCAAACTCACTCGGGCTCCTTGGAGGGTAAATCCACAATTACTGCGTGGAAGCTTGCACCAAGGTGAAAGTCTGTTAAGTAGGTCACCATTGTAACTGTTCCACCATACCCCCACCCCTTCTTGACTTGATCACGCGACGTTGGATTTCATCACCAACTAGTACGGTCATCGAGAGAAGGTTTTGTTTGCTTGGTTGTGATTCCAAGATTATATTAGCATATGTTGCTTCTTTTCAGTAGTTGGCCATAGATTTTTTCCATCGACTCTTGTTCGCCAACATCAACCCTCCATGCCATTCGCGGCGGCTACAGGGACTTCCTCCAGAAAATATGGAAGAGAATACCCCTTTACCCCCTCATTCTATGGAGGAATCTCCTCAACAGAGCGAGGTTCATGACACTATAACCTTCCAAGAAGAAGTTCCCACCTCTTTAGAGAATTTTCGAATTGTTTTAGAGTCTCTGAAGGCTTTCCGCATTCCGGACGGATGTGAGAGACGTGTTCTCCAACTCAATTCAGTCGGTGAATTTGTCATCATCAATCCTTCTGACGTTCTGACTGGGTCTCATTCAAACCCTCTATTCAACGACCCCTTTTGGACCACAGACATTGTTCGAAGTCCACCGTGCATGGTGCGGGATATTTATGGAATAGGAATAGGTGTTGACGTGCCTATCACCTACACCATACCCTTAAACCATTTTATCGGTACTATTGTTTTTTCAGCTACACTGTTCATTGATCCGAACACATCGTCTATTGGCCCAAGGTCCACATTTTCTCTCCAGACGGCTCACTCTACAATGGTCCCTCACGTTCCGACTATTCCCGTCGGTAATGCGGTGGTTAGCCAAGCTGCAATTGGCACACCAATAAAAACTAGACCTTCATCATCACTCCCTTTTGGGTATAGAGCACTGAATTCTTCCACTATCACTACTACCCAAGTTATGCCTGGAAGTTCTATACCTATACAACAACCCGGAGGGACCGGTCTTGGTGGCTTTAACCCGTTAAGCAGCACTGGTCAGTCATTTACGTCTGGTTCCCAAATTCCAGGAACTCCACCTCAAGCTGGGGGGAATCCTCCCACCGGAGGACAACTTCCATTTGGGGGGCACCCTCATGCTGGGGGGCAGCCTCAATCCGGAGCCTACCATCAACCGTATGAACAAAATGTGTCTACCACACCCAATCTGTGGAATATCCCTTTTCCAGGAAACCCACAGTTCTCGGGGGGACACAATCATCAAGCTCCACAACAACCTCTTCCCCCTCAAGGGACTCATCTATATCCTCCTTATGGACAAACGCCAAATATGGCTTATAATCATCAAAACCCATCCGGTTATCCCTCGCTCGCACATGTTTCTCTAACTCCCTCAAATCCTGTGTACCCTGGTCAACACCAACCTTATACAAGAGGACCCACTGGTTAAAATTATCTGCCTAACCTGGTGTATGGTCCTACTGGTGTTCCTATTCCACACCAGTATTACCCACAGGTGTTCCTGTTCCTGTTCCTATTCCTATTCCACGATTCTATACATTTGCGTCTTTTCCAACGAACGCTTACGGGTTCTGCAGCAAAGTGGTATATTGAACTACCACGTGCTTCTTTTCACGATTTCAACTCCCTTGCCATGTCCTTCCTCACACACTTCCAACTACCCATTCGATACGAGATGGGTACCGAACTATTGACCTCCCTTCGTCAGACAACCTCCATACATATCTCTGATCATATTCATGAATGGAGACGACGACGAAGGTTAATCATAGCGGTCATTCCGGACGAATTATTAGCAGAATGGTTCACCAAATCGTTGTTACCCCATATCACTCGTGATGTTGCTATGGGTGGTGTAGTCATCGAGGAAGAGGCTATTGCTCGAGCTCAGTACTTAGATTTGGTTTATTCACAATCTGGTACCCTGTACAAATTGATACCAAATGCTATTTGTGCCACTACTGATCCATCCAAACCATCGTCTACCTCACACGCTGATGGAGTCATTGGTTCTGTCAAAACTCAATCTACTTCCCAGTCGACTGGAACAACCCAGCGGTCCGCTTCGCCGTCTGCTCCTAGTTCGACCACACCCTCTTCTACCTCCCCTCAAAATCAGGTCTCTGAGGTGAATACGGTCCAATCGACCCCTTCACAACAATCTGGGGGCAAGAAGAAAGCAAGAAATAAACCAAAGAAAAACAACAATAATGAACAACCAAAAAATCAACCTCAAACCCCGGCTATCGAAAAACAACCACAACGGAAACCGAAATTCCCATGTCTCATTTGTGGTGATGATCACTACACTCGAGACTGTCCACATCGCGATGAAGTGGCCAAGATTTTTAAGGGAAATTCACAACCCACTGTGCTTACCCAGCCTTTTCCACAACAACAATATTTGGTTGCTCAAACCCCCACTCCAGGGGGCAGTTCCAACCAATCCCATGATGAGGCCTCAACAAGTGCCCACATTTACATGTTTAATGGGATTAATCTAACCACTCGCACTACAACATATGACACACTGATTAAACCTAATAAGCTTAATCCCACTAACGGTTCCTTACTGGACCCTTTACCATCTTCCATTAGTCCTCCGTCTGCCAACCCTCCGTCCGGGCCACTTCAGATTGAGAAACCTTCGTTTGACTCCATCTTACGCCCTCCTAAGAGCACTATCCAGAAATCTACCTTTAATCCTAGTTCACGGGCTACCCAAAACTATAGCATTGTCAAATATTTGGCTCAAGCACCGTGTGCTATGTCTGCTTTGGAAGTTCTACAACACTGTCCCAGCCAACGTAGAATGCTCTTAGATTCCATCGGTGCTTTCGATCCTGAGTCATCCAATAACCTCACGTTTAATCTGGATGATCATCAACCTCGACTCTCCCACCAACTAGCTTTTCAGATCGATGTTGTTGTTCACAATCAACAAATCCACCGAACTATCTTGGATGAGGGAGCCTCTACTTGTGTCATGTCTTTAGCTTGTTGGAAAGGCTTAAAATCATTCGCCCTTAACAAATCCCCTACGATGTTAAGCACTTTCGACGGGCGAGGTTTTCATCCTCACGGACTTTTACAATCCTTAGCCGTTCAGTTAGGCGGAAAAACTGTTACCATTGATGTCGAGGTGGTCGATGCCCCCCTCGATTACAACCTACTACTTGGAAGAAGTTGGTTCTATGCTATGACTGTCATTGCCTCGTCGGTGTTTCTATGTGTACAATTCCCCCATCAAGGCAAAATTGTCACTATCGATCAACTAGATTTCTGTACACCCGACGCTCGTGCCCCTGACACCAACAACATTCCTTTTTCGGGAGACCATCAAGTTACGTATGAAAGCGTTGGTGTTGTCTTGTTGAAAGATTCTAGCCTTATGGGTACCTTCCCTACACCACTTCCACCCACCACACATCATATTTCCACCGTCAATATGATTTCAACTATGACTTATCAATCCTTGGAGTCATATGACCCTTGGATTGTACCTAGTCCTATGGAATTCGATGTGCTAGGTGACACCATGCCACTTAGCCCAGCCGAGGCCACATACGTGGCTATTCAATCTGCCTCTCCCTCCCCAGAAAAACTCCATCTATTGGCATCTGATGCCTACTCGATGCCATCATGGTTGGATTCCCTATCGTCTACAATTGATTACATTTCCCACATTTTTCCTTCCGACGAATCTATAATGGAAATGATCATTATCGACGACATACCTTGGGATGATAACCATCATCGATCCTCTTTTCTTCTGCCTCTAGAAGAAATTCACCAAGACATAGACTCTGTCTTCCCTCCTGATGTTACCAATTCTCCACAATCTCCCATCCTCACACAAGATACTCTTTCTGAGGGGAATATGGGTAATATCTCTACTACGATCGTTATCAATATTTCGATCAAAGAAGGCGTTGTGGAAAACGTTAACCTCGGTGCTAATTGCACACCTGAAGAAGTGGTCTCTTACACTGCTCTGTTTAAATAATTCTGCGATGCCTTCGCTTGGAGCTACGAAGAAATGCCAGGAATCGACCCCTCAATCATCGTGCATGAAATCAAGACGTACCCAAGTGCGAAACCTATTCGACAGAAACTCCGTCTGGTCCATCCCAAGAAAATCAAAGCTATAAAGGCAGAAGTTGAGAAACTTTTAAAATCTGGCTTTTTCTATCTCGTCCCTTTGACAGAATGGGTCTCCAACCTGGTTCCGGTTGCCAAAAAACAAGGGACCATCCGTGTTTGTGTTGACTATCAGGATCTCAATAAAGCTTGTCCAAAGGACAACTACCCTATACCCTTCATCGACCAAATCATTGATAATTGCGTTGGGAGCGTAATCTTCTCTTTCATGGATGGCTTCTCTGGGTATAACCAGATTGAAATTTTACCTGTTGATCAACATAAGACGGCCTTTATCTGCCCATGGGGAACTTTCACCTATCGAAAGCTACCTTTTGGTCTCAAAAATGCTAGTGCTACTTTCTAGTGGGCCATGTCATATGCTTTCCACAATATCAAGCATATTGCAGAACCTTACCTCGACGACTTACCTTCCCACTCATCCAATCGATCAGATCACGTTGATCACTTACGGGCTATTTTTCTTCGATGTCGATTTTACCATATCCTCTTGAACCCACATAAGTGTATTTTCGTTGTCGAATCCGGTCGACTCCTCGGTTTTGTTGTCTCTAAAGATGGGATTCAGGTGGACCCCTTAAAGATTAAGGCTATTCTAGCCTTACCCCTGCCTACTAGTTTGACTCAACTCCAAAGTTTGCAAGGAAAAGCAAACTTCCTTCGTCGTTTCATTTGTAACTATCCTGAGATAACAAAAGGATTCATGCGGTTGTTGCAGAAAAACAGCCCTTTCATCTGGGATGACATCGCTCAATGGTCATTTGATGCTCTCAAGCATGCCCTGACCCACGCACCTTTGTTGCACCCCCCAGAGTATACAAAGGACTACATCCTTTACTTAGCCGCCTCCACTTCCACTATTGCAATGGTGTTAGTTCAAGAGGACCCCAACGGTGAGGAACATGTGATCTATTACCTGAGCAAGAGTCTATCTGGACCCAAACTCCGATATTCACATGTAGAGAAACTAGCTCTGGCAGTCGTCATCGCTGTCCAGAGATTTCGCCATTACATCTTACTACGCACTACCACGGTGATTACGGACTCAAACCCCATGTACCATGTCTTGACACGTCAAGTGCTCAGGGGAAAATACTCTAAATGGATCGTCATCTTTCAGGAATTTGATCTTGAATTTGCGAAGTCCAAAGCCAAAAAGTCCCTGGTGTTTGCAGAGCTTATCTGCGATATCCCCCATGTTGATGAAGACATCGAACCTAGATATTCTCTCCCTGAAAAAACTCTTTTTCTCATCAGCACCTCTGATCCTTGGTACGGAGACATCCTCCTTTATCTCCAAACCCAACGCTTTCAGCCTAACACTTCCCGTGAAGAGCGTCGACATATCTGCCACCATTCTCGTCATTATCTTATCATCGGCGACACCTTGTATCGTTGTGGTATTGATATTATCCTTCAACAATGTTTGATTCATGCAGAGGATTAACACGTTCTAAATGACTGTCACCTTGGAGCCTGTGGCGGTCACCTTTCTGGGATGGCCACAACCCAAAAAATTCTACGTGCTAGCTATTTTTGGCCCTCGATTTTCAAAGATTGTATTGAGGCAATCAAAAAATGCCCACCCTGCCAATTTTTTAACAACAAGGCATGCACCCACCCTACTACGCTACACCCCATTATCACCATCGGCCCCTTCGCCAAGTGGGGAATCGATTTTATTCAATGTAAGCCTACCTCAGCCGGGGGGCACGGTTATATAATCGTCGTCGACGACTACTTTACCAAATGGGCTGAGGCTATGCCTACCTTTCTGAATGATGGTCATACCGCAGCTCTTTTGTTTTTAACCACATCATAACTCATTTTGGTGTACCACACGTCATTATCATTGATCGCAGTGCACACTTTAAGAACCAGATGATGAGTGAATTGCATGTCAAGTTGGGTTTTCGCCATGAAAACTCATCCCCATACTATCCTCAAGCCAACGTACACGTTGAAGCCATCAACAAGGTCCTCAAAACCATGATTCAATGCATGGTAGGGGAAAATAAGACATCCTGGCATCTACAACTTTTCTCCGCTCTCTGGGCTTACCGTACTTCCGTGAAAACCGCAACTGGGTTCACTCCTTTCCAGTTAGTGTATGGCATCGAAGTCGTTTTACCAATCGAGTGTGAGATTCCATCTCTGAAACTTAAAGTAGAACTCCTACCCCATACTTCTGCCGAAGAAGAACGTTTCTTATATTTGACCAAACTGGATGAAACACATCGTGATGCTGCTCTCGTTAACGAGGCACATTAGAAACGGATAAAAAATCAATACGACAAATCCGTCCATCCTCGAACTTTTGCAGAAGGAGACTTAGTCCTCGTCTATGACCAGGCTCATGACAAACTAGGGACAGGTAAGTTAGAACCTCTGTGGCATGGCCCTTACATTGTGAAACGTGTTCTGCACAGAGGCACCTACGAGTTAGTCGATTACGATGGAACTTCCCTAGGAGAGCCTCAAAACAGGCTTTACCTTAAAAAGTACTATGCCTAGATCACCTAGCATGTGTACCTTGTACATTATTGTATTTTAGTTTGGTGGGTTTGTTTCTTTCGCGTGCTCGAGTCTTTACCTTTGCCACTCATAACTGTGCCTTGTGTTTTCATGCACAGATGACATCTTGCTTTCCTATCTTTGTCGGGTTTGCTTATGGTGCTAGTCGACACACCCGGAACATTGCTTCAGCAACATGGGTCATTTACCAATTTGACAAGGTGGTGAGTTCAGGAGGTATTTGATTAGGACCAGTGACTAATAACAAGGCAGAATATCATGCTGTCATCAAACTCTTGACCCAAGCCTCCTCCCTAGGTATCTCTTGTATCATTATTAACCTAGACTCCCAACTCGTGGTCTATCAACTCAATCATATCTATGCTATTCGTAATCCTATCCTGCTATGTCTCCACCTACGTGTTCATCGTCTTGAACGACTATTTGATTACATCGAATACAGACATATTCCAAGAGAACTCAAAAATGTTTTGGATTCGTTAGCTAATTACATCATGGATCGGTATCTCGCCCATAGATAAGGTTTCATGAAGGAAAACAAATTGTACATCACATGTAAATTAAAACACATCACATTAAAGGCATCATCATGTACAAATGTTTTGGCACTGTAAAAACTCGGAACTGTATATATATACATAGCGTGACTGAAAATGTTTTGATTACATCAAAAAAGTATTCGGAAGAGCAAAATTTTGGGTCTTTACACCCATACAACATCGTCTGACAAGTCATGCAAAATATACAAACACCAGAGAGACTCTAATCTCCCTGCACTGCATTGTGCTGAGAGTAACATATCACTGCGTGCACTATGTGTCTCAGTAGAGAATTAACATTCTCTAGCACCCCCACAGTGTGTCTCTATAGATGAAAAGGCACTTCTCTCCTCCGCAGAGGAGGAATGCCCATCGTGAGGCCTTGAAGGTTTCTTTCAACCTCCCGAAGACCTATCACTGGTGCCCCTGGATCTATTGCAACCGGAGCACCCCCACGACATCCTGGTATTGGTATCTTAGTCGGGTGCAATGTTCCCTTGTCTGCATGTTGAAAACAATACATCCCTTAAAAACTCTTCTACGTATCCGAAAAAACATATATACGTTAAAAAACTTAAAACAAAAACTAGACAAAGTGTTGCTTAGTCTCTCACCTAACGCATCCCAATCTTCCCCCACTGGTAGAATCAAATCCATGCTCCCACGAAAGTCCACCTCGGCATATGGGAAGTCTTCTATCCAAAGATACTGGCATCTCAGCCAAGCGAAGAATTCACTGGTGAAACGGAACTCTGACTCTGCCACTAGTCTCGGAGACAGACTAGTCCACCGTTCCATCCGCGGTTCTCCCAGTGGTCGTACTGCCAATGCTATCTGAGGTTGCATCTGGGGGATGCACTCTAAGAATAATGAGATCAAGAATGAACCATATCCGAACTATTTCTGCCCCATCCTACACCGCGAAACCTGTTCCTTCACATTCCGAAGAAACCTTGTGCTCCAATTAAACAATGTTGGCTCCAAACACTGTACGCCATAAGCTACCTGTGATCTCAACGCCAGATGTGCGCTAGTGCTTCCCATCACACTCATGATGGAAAAAAAATAGACCGAAGGGGTAACTCTCTGATATCCTTGATTGGGATTCTACCCCCCACCATTCTTTCTCCTGAGACACAATGACGTGCCAGATACACACCCACCTGCTCAAGAAGCGCCCTCTGTCCAGAAAAAGATATAGGAACCCCTCTTTTCGAGAGGCCAGTCAAGAAATATACATATTCCAACTCGATGGTTAGAAGTTGTGTTCCAATCCGAAACCCTTGCTCTGCGACATCCCACAAGTTGATTATGTACTCAAGCAGAAGAATCTCTTTCTTCATCTTTTGCAATTTGAAGAATTTCAGAAGGCCACAAGCTCTCAACGCGGCCCGTGTGCGAGGACTCCGCAAAGCAGCCAAATCATCAAGCTTATGCTCTCGTTCTTTCCACTCAATCATGGTCATTGCTAAAATCACCTACAAACAAAAAGAACAAAGAATTTCATTATTCGATTTTTCGGCAATTTCTTAAGCAATTTAAAAACTTGAAATCTAATGCCCACATTGTTCAAAAAAGACCACGCCTTTTTTTATCACTCAATAATCATCACGCAGCAATAAAACGTTTTAAAATGAAAATAATTTTCATAATGGCTGCATGGGCATATTTTTGAGTTTTTTATGGATTCTTTGACAAAAACGACCCATATACTCAAGTGTCAAGGCGTTGGCATCTATGCTATCACCTTCTAAAAATGTTTTTTCCCATCGTTTAAAATAAAGGCCGATTTGATCTTTTTTGGAACGACCTAGGGCTTTGTTTTTTAATTTAAATATTGTTGTGGAAACGAATATTGAACTGTGTAATTAAAATAAGGGGAGATGAAGATCTACCTGGTCCAAATGGCGAGAGAAATGGTCAACCATAGCTCCAGTATCAAGCAAATCAAGAGCCACCTCCAAAGTGAGAATCTCCACTGCTACAAATCCTTATGAAAATGAAATGGTAAATGAAGATTTTTCTTGTATTATATATATAAATTTCCATTTTTTATAAGGTATAGTTATTTATGGGTTTCTCTGACAATATAATGGCTTCACTAAACCTCAGGATTGCAGTTTTGACACTATAGGTTTCAAAGCAGTTATGATCGTTTGTTTACCTTGTCACATCCACGAGCATAGTCTTAGTTCGTTTTCAAGCTCAAAAATATGAGAACGCACCGGGTAGACTTTTATCTCTTTTTGGGACCCATATGGACACACGAAAAAGGAACCCCCTGGAGTCATCTTTAAACTCTTTTCAGACTCTCTAAATATGAAAATATCGTCGAGTGATCTTGCTTCCTTTCACACTCGTTAAAAGGTTCTAAAGGGCGTCTTTCGAGTGGTAGTTTATCTCTTTTTCGGCCTCATGAGATTAACTGTACGAAAAAGGAACTCAGAGAGTTCTCTTTTAAGTGTTTTTCCAAACTCTATAATCATGAAAAACCTTCGAGTTTTCTGTCTTTAGACTCGCTAAAACAAACATCGACAGGCCCGTACGGGACCGAACCCTTACTTCTTCCAATTCCTTAAACAAAGGAAGAGGAACTTACCGAAGGTGAGTTATATCGAGCATGTGTTACCCTCCTCGAGCTCGTTAAATCAAAAAGAGGTACTCGTCTATCTGGATGGGGGGGAATTTGAAAGAAGCAAGCCAAGTAGTCTCTTGAGAACATTACCAAGTAATTCTTAGAGTCGCCCTTGAACACTACACTTTGTCTTTTGCACTCATTTTAATCCACTGAACCTCTGCACTGAGCCAATCCTTTGAGTTTATTTCACTCCTTTAGTTCACTTGATTTAAGTCATAGCATCCATTGCATCATAAAGTTTTGGTCCATGTCATGTTTTTGCTCTCATGCCTCAGTGTTCAAGGGAAGTATCTGCCTCGAGAGTCAGCCATCACAAATATCTTGTCTCAATACCCGTGTCAGTCCATGTTCATTTGATCTACCAATTACATCTCTGTGTCCATTTCATGTTGTTGATGGGGGATACCTCAACGCCCTCCTTCGACGAGTCTGTTCCTGTCGACTTCAACACATTATCTAGGAACTAGACTTAGAAACCAGTTAGTACTTTGGGACCTGCAGGCCTCCTCACATTCGACAATGGGTTTACATCATTGACCTCTGATCGAATGATTCCACAGATGTTCGACTCCAGCCTATCCATTCACATTCATTGGAATGTACTAGGGTACCTTGGGAATCATTGATATTAATGGTGATCTCCCTCGTGCTTGTTAACGGTTTACATCATTGACCAGTAGTCAAGTGGTTTCTACCATGTTCGACATCAGGACATCTATTCACATGGTTAGATTCGCACTACATCGGGATCGGTAAGAAGACCTTGGGTTGAGTGATCACTTTGATATGTGATTTGCCTAGGTTGCGAAGGAGTTTCTCTTGAACAATGACACACATATACTGTTACATAGATCCACTTTGTATTGGTTGTGGCTATGTCTTGTCATCTCATAGATCCACTGTGTATTCTTTGTGGCTACGATCAGTTCAGGTCATCAGAGTATAGATCCACATTCTATCCTCGGTGACTATACCTTTTTATCAATACAATTATGGATCCGCAGTGTATTTTATGGCGGCCATATCTTGCAAGTCTTGATCACCCAAGCATAGGTATGTCTGCCTTGGGTTTGGAACATGTCATAATATTTTTTGGATGTTTTTGTGCAGCTTATGTCAGGTTCTTTGCGTCTATACCCTTGCTTGAAAGTCTACAAAGCATTTCAGTTATCAGTTCTCATTTTCTAACTTCATACTTTGGGGGGGAATCTGTTACACATCAACATTACTCGCTTTGATAAGTGTCGCATGTTGCTCACAAGTTTCGCAAGTGTCGCATGTTTCTCAAAAGTGTCGCAAGTTTCAAGAGAAGCATACTACCATGATGACGACACTAAGGAGACACTTAAAATTCCTCAAACACTTGATTTCAAGGAAGAGGAATGGCTAACTGAAGTTAAGAACCTCTTGCCACCTGCAAGAAGCTTTCAATCTAAGGTTTTAGAAGAGAGTGCTCCCCTATATCACCATTAGGAGCGTTATAACACCAAACATCCCTTCTGAGGGAGCGTTATGGATTTTTAGAGCGTTGGCGCCCCCCTGGCTTAAGGAGGGAAATCCTCAATTTACCCTAAAGATACCTCAAGAGGTTAAGCCTCTCTAAACCTATATAAACAGGCTCTATCATGATGGAAAGGGGGAAGAATTGGAAGCATGAAACCTATGATCTCATAGGAAACATACAGTGAACTGGAGGAAAGTAATCAGTGAAGTTTCTGTCATCCAGATCGTGGATCCTTTAAGAAAGCATTAGACAAAGGGGACTTGACGAAGTTGTCACATTCGCATCTACGGTTGTAAGTTATTTCTGTCATTGTTCTCATCAATATGACACGCTTGGCCTGTTTCTTTCTAGTTTGTGTTTAATCTCACATGAACTTGTCTCTGATAGATAGATCTATTTCAAGCTAATATCAATAGAGTAGGAAGTGGTTGTACTATTATTTGTCTACAGGGCTCATCGAGGAGCGAAAGATTGGAGCTCAACTCGGAGCGTGCAGGGACAAATGCCGATAAAAGGTACTTCTTTTCTCCTTCCTCCTCATGCATCAGTTTGTATAGATCTGAAAGGAAGTCAGTGTCCACGTTAAGCGTCTTCTGTCTTAATAGTTAAGAGTCTAGCTCTCAAGAGGAGATCTACCTGTCCGCAGGGAGATTTTCCTTCAACACTAGGTATTTCAATGCGGAGTGATCAGTAAACATCTTAAAGTGGCCTCCTAACAAGTAGTGACGAAACTTCTGCAACGCGTACACCATGGCTAAACCTTCTCTCTCAGTGGTGGTGTAATTTATCTTAGTTGTTGAGAGCTTCCTGTTAGCAAAGGCTAACGGGTGGTCAATATCTTTTGCTCATGGTTTTGCTAACACTGCTCCTAGAGCAATAGAATATGCATCGACATGCACATGAAAATCCTTGCTCCAATCTGGGAAAAATAGAATAGGCACAGTAAGCATTTTCTGTTTCAATGTGTTGAAGCTCTACTGACATTATTTTGTCCATTGAAACTGGCAATCTTTCTTCAGAAGATTCTCCATAGGTTTTGTAATTTGTGCATATCCCTTAATGAACTTCTTGTAGTATCCAGTATGTCCCAGTGCAGTGCACAACTATCTAACTAAAGTAGGAGGGGATAGATCAACAATAATGGAAATCTTGGACAGATCTACGAGCAACCCCTGCTTACACAAAATATGGCCTAACGGCACTCCAAAGGGTAAAAATAAGATGCACTTATTCAGATTTGGGAAATCTGACATTGCCTACACTTATCCAACATTAGTCTTAAACATTCAATATGATTTTGTAATAATCTAAAAATAGTCCAATCATCAAAATAGGTTTCCAAAAATGTATGTAAAAACTCCTTGAATGCTTCGACCACCACCCTGGAAAAGATGGTTGGTGCATTCTTCAATCCGAAAGGCATCATTGTATACTAGTAGGAACCCCATTATATTCCAAATGTGGTCTTATGCAGATCTTCCTTGGCAATCATGATCTGGTGGTAACCTGAAAATCCATCTGTAAAGCAATATATCTCATGTCCTCCTACATTATCTAACACTTCGTCTGTAAACGGTGTAGGGAATGGGTCATGCAAACATGCATCATTCAGCTTCCTGAGGTCTACACAAATCCTAATTTCTCTTGTCTTCTTATCTTGTACCACCATAGGACTAATCCAGTTTGACTCTTCAACAGGTTCTATGATTCCTGCTTCCAGCATTCTGTCTAATTCAATCTTCACTTTCTCCTTATATTTGGGATTCAATCTGTAGGGTCTCTGCTTGACTAGCCTTGCATCTGGTTTCAAGGGGATATTCATCTCTCCCATGGGCCCTTTTATGCCCTTCATATCAATGAAATTGGTTGGGAACAAGTCCTGATATTCATGCAGTAATTATGTGATCTTATCAATGGTGGCATCATCCTAGTAATCCCCAACATTAGCAAGCTTAGGTGCTTGCTTTGTTCCAATATTAACTTTCTTGATTTTGATCGGCTATCCAATCAAATGTAGTTTGACTCTTATCCCTTCTACGTCTATCTGTCCTTCCATTTCTTTGATGTTCACATTCCTAGGATCATCGCCTTCATCAGCATTGATATTGTAACATCCTTGCAGTTTTTGAAGAGGTTCAGTCCATTCATCCTCTTCTTGCTCCAAAGGGAGGCTAGGTGCCTCCTCAAAGACTTTATGTCTAACAACTTGTAGAGATTGATCTACTAAAGGGTACTGGCTTTCAAATGAAAATCTAGCTATAAAGTTATGAGTCATACCGTACCAATCTGAAGTGGTGACGTGTAGTTCTACTTGAAGATACCAATTGATAGGTGTTGTGTCTAGAGTAATGATAAATTTATGCACCCTTTTTTCTTGAGGAATGTTGGTCCAGGCCTCCTCACAACCTTGCACATGGTCCTTCAGACAGCTTTGACCTGTGTATCTAACTTCACATCCTTCAATGTTGTATGAAAATTGTGTTGTCATCAAAGTGCAACATCGTATCCATTCCGTGATGTTCTTTTTATGTTTACCCCACCATATTGCTAGAGTAGATTTCAAAGCCTTGTCTAGTGCCAACAATCTCTATTGTACTGGTACAACTTCTTCAAATTCCAGTAAGAAATTTTCTAAGTGATTTAAACCATCAAATGTGGGAAAGTTACTTACTTTTGTGCCAATCCAACGAACTTACTTGGTCAATCTGGCACATCTCCACGCAGAAACTTCATACATTTTTCTCTGTTAGTTCTATAGTTTTTCTTATGAGTCTAATGAACATGTGTTGTCACTTCGCCGGCTCAAATTCCCATCTATTGTAGGATTAATGTAGTCATGGTGTCTTGCTATTAATTTACATATATTCTCTAGCTCATATGTGTGGTATTCTTCTCTGATGGGTTTTGTGTATCTTCGACCTTCATCAGGATCTAGAGGTGTAATGACCCTAAGGCCATCACCTTCAAATGTCATTCTTCTTTTCTTTAATTCAACAATAGTGGAATTGTTGAAATCCCAATAAATTCCTAACAGCGTGGGATAAGGAAAACTATCATCAACTATCTCAACCACCTCAAAGTCCACAAATGTTCTTACCCCGTCGATGTCCACAGGGACATGCTCTAGCCTACCAAAGGGGCTCACTACCTGCTGATTAGCCATCCTAAGCTTGATAGGGGAATAGATCAACCTAGGTTTTCCCATCAGTTCCCAATTTTGCTTCGTCATAACATTGACCTCCGCCCTAAGTCGAGGACCACATAATATGTATCATAATCTCCAACTTGATCAATAAGGTGTAGTTCCTTATTTGTCCTTCTCTTTTTGGATAGTTGATGTACTGCTTTATTCAATAGAGGGTCTAACCTTCCTATCTCATACTGTCTGATCAAATTTTGTAATTCATGTATGGATTTTTCATCCTTAATCATATTAATGCAAGTACATAAGAATTCCATAAGTCTTCTTACCTCTTTTCCTTCTCCAGGCAAAGCAGACTAATCAAAGGCCAAGGGCATTTCACATTCTCTCACTTTTGATTGTGCCTTTGATGAAGAATCTTGATCTCTTCCAAACTCTTTTCTTGCCTCTTCAAATGTCTTCTTCTCTTTGTTTGGATCGAACTCCTATGTCTTCTCCACAGCTCTTCTAACTCTTGATTCTTATGTAATCTTCCCTTGAGTCACCCTATCTTCTCCTATAGCAGTGCCTCCTCTAGTGATAGTGGTGATTCTAGGATCCACTCCATGAGGTTCTACTGATATTAGTTGTACTTTTTGGTTCCATCCTCGTCTTTCCTAAAGTTTGGCTAACAACGCAGGAAAATATTCTATGACATGTTCAAATGAGTTGCAGTAACTGCAAGTGGTACAAGGGTTCTGACAGTCCCTTGCCAAGTGACCTGGTTGTGCGTAGTTATAAAAAATCATCTATCCTAGACCTCGAACCATGCCTCCTCCTCGTCCTCTTCCTATGAATCTTCCACAAGGTTTAAAGTTTCCTCTTCCTGGAGAGTTAAACTACGTAGTATTTCCTTCTTACTGTAATTTGCCTTGAATTCTATATGTGTCTCTTGATCTTTCATGCAAGAGGTCATAAGCCCTACAATATTTATCATCATTCCCCACATATTTACAGAATGTGTAGTAAAGGTTGGTAGGTGTCTGGACATATTTTTTCATGTAATAGCATTCTCCAGGGCGATGTCTATTTCTACATTCCTCGCACCAAGGTAGAGTAACCTACTTCAAAGGGCTTGAGGCTCTTGAAACCAAGTACTCATGAAATAGGGGACATTTCTCCTTATCATGACCTTCTAATTTGCATCTGATACACCAAATATATTCTCTTTTATATTTTCCCTTATCCTTTTTCATATCTTCGACCTGCAGTGATAAGCTAGTTAGCTGACTCAAAATTTGACTCATACCTGAACTGGACTCTTCCATAGGGGCTGATTCTAGTTTCATGGCGATCTCCATTTCCTCATCTTGCGAAGCGATCTTCTGTTGCATCAGAGGGACTCTGATGTGTGGTAAGAGGGCAGCAATGAACCATTCTTTATTTTGTTCGTCCGAAATCTGAAAACTCAAATGACATGTCAGGGTCTTAAATATCTTATCAAACTCCCAAACAGGTTCAACTACTTTCTGCTTGATTTCTTTCAACTCTGTGATGCAATGTGACTCCGACTTGGGTTTCTTGAATTCTACAATCAATGCAGTCTTGATCTCATTCAGTGGTTTAGGTTGGACAACTCCTTGGACGAACTTCATGTACCAGCTCAGTGTGCAGTCTCTTAGGGTAGTACTGAACTGATCTCTCTTAACATCTTCGTCAGTGACATTGTTAATACTCCATACAGCTAAGGATGATTTTAAGGATGAAAAGTTATTTTAAAATGTAGAAACCTTGGCGAATATTACTAATCCTTCATATGTCAACTATAAATGTTTGGCGATATTTTTGTAAAAATATTCAAATTTCTAAGGATTTTATATAGTTTTTATAAAATTTTGGCCATTTTTAAGGTAAAATAATTTTATCCTATAGAATTTGGGCGAATCATTTTTAAAATAGCGAATCTCTTTTTTGGAAAAACCATGGAAAATTAAGCCATGAGCGAAATTTAGCCCCTAAAATCATCCCTGCATACAGCTTTGCATAAGAACCAATGTTGATCAAGATCTTCATATCCAACTCCCCTAAAGGTGGGTAACCTCATCTCATCTACCATAGATATTCCTAGGGTTCCTAACTAAGTATGCATTGAACCACTTGTACCAATGCTCTGAGTGTTCTGATAACTTAGGTTACTCAGGTTACTTAATGTTGTTAAAACAACAGGAGGTGTAACATTACTTACTTCAACAATCTACGCAGTCCCTGAAGTTTTTGACTCTTCTCGGTGAGGTTCTTCAGTCTTCCCTTATTGTGCCCTAGCAGACTCTGAATGTTCCTCGTTCAATAGCTCTTCTTCTTCTCCACTGTAGAACCCTTCCTCCTGTGTTGGTGGTTCATTATTCTGCTCAAAGAAGTCCACCAGAGGAACTTCTGTGAAATTTCTCCCATTGCATGTGTGTCTGACCTCTATGTCACTGTCACTGTCTGAATTCTTGAACATTAGCTTTTTCAATTTGACACACTACTGTATCTTCAATATGTTCTTCTCATGCAATAGCATCTTGATCTTCAACTTCAAAAATTGTAAAAATTTTCCTCTTGCCCCCTTAAAGAAATATCTCTCTACTTGGCTATACGATTCTACTCTATCAATAGAAAACTCAGTGATATACCCTCCAATGGTACTATCAAACCAGTGATATACTTCTCTTTACATGGTGTTATCAACTCTCTTGACCTTCTTGATCAGTGTCGACGTCCAAACCACAGGTGGTCTGAGTTTGATCTCAAACTGGGTATCTGCTAATATGGCTAGCCACTCGTATAGCTCCTTATGAATTCCTCCAAATAAAATCTCATGTATATCAGTAAAGATATACCTTCCCAACCAATCCTTTGTACTAAGATTAGGGTTCTTATTCTGAGCTTCAATGAATTCCTTCTCTTGTTCTTCTATCCACTTATGAATGTATGTCTTTAATGGAAACCACCTTGACACTCCCTCAAGAAGATTTTGATCCCAACAACGGAACCATTTTTTGGCACAAGGGAAGACCCAAGGATCATTTCTAACAGCGCACCAACAATCCCTAACTACTGGCCCTTTCGGCAACACCTGCAAAGCAGATGCAGTCTCACCCGAAGTAGCTAAAGGGGGGTTGTAGGACACAGGTGTCTACAACCAAATTAAATGCAAAGAGGATCCAGGGAAACATTCTCACACAAATCTATTTATTCTTTATCTTTCTTAAGCCTACTTCGCATAGTATATCTCATATCTAACACTATAATGCATTTAACAGTATATCAGAGAACAAAATAACACAACATAAATCACACACAACAACAAGATATACGTGGTTCACCCTCTCCCTAGGGCTACGTCCACAAAACTGTGCTTATAATATATTAGATGAAAGCATACAGTTCTATATGCACTTAGCTTGCAGATATCTCTCTTTCTTTCTCTTCTCCTCTCTCCCCTCCCTACGCACCAAGCTGCAGGGTTGATCTTCACACCCAGCTGAAGATCTTACAATACGAGAATGCTCTCTCTCTCATAGAACTTCTCTCTCATAGCAACAATAATCACTCATAATGTTGGCACAGGGGCAGACCCAGGGTTCAATGCTACAACAGTGCACCAACAAAACCATAACTATCGACCCTTTCGACAACACCTGCGAAGCAAATGAAGTCTCACCCAAGGTAGAGGCAGGGGTGGTTGCAAGACTCAGGTGTCTGCAACCTTAGCTGGGACACGGATTTGTGATTCTAATGCTTAACAAAGCACTTAGCAGTAAAAATTCATCAACATTCAGTTCTTGGTAACAGTGTAGACAAACCCTAATTATAGAGCATCGTAGTATCCAACTAGATCTAGCATCTAACAGCTCTTAGCATGACGAAATAGATCAGGTCTTAACAGATTCAACACTAAGCGTGTATATATCAGTCATATCTAACATCCATGTTATTAAGCACTAAGCATCGACAGATCATTCATCTATATTAAAGCACTAAGCACATTAACATATAAGCACATCAACACTTCACACAAAGCATAGCAACACAACATGTATGTGGTTCACCCCCACCCTAGGGCTACGTCCACCAACTCTTCTTATTTATTATCTTCATTCAAGCTTCTTACAGGCACATAGCATCAAAATCCTACTCCGCAGAAGACAAGAGATCTGTGCGCACTCCGCCAGATCCTCCTTCTTCGAGTTAGGTTACAGCACCAAGCCTTCATACAATTACTTGCACATAGCTCTGCAAGTCTCACACAGTATGTACAAAATATCTACAATCCATACTTATCACTTAGCCCAATATCACACAGATATATATGCATCTCCTTACATTGCCTAGACATCTATTTATACTTTAAAAAATAGGCCTAAACATGGGTAAACCCATGGGCCGAGATCCCCATACTCGTTACATAATCCCAAATCCCAAAAGGGACCCAAAAAGGGGTCGATATCCCACGATCTCTACTTCGTATTGTGCTCTGCCTTCGACAGGTTGTCGAAGTCCCAGAATAGGTCAAACTTGACAAAGGACCTCCCAAAACTTGGTCAAGGGACAACATGCCCCCAACACCCACTTGTGACTCATCCTGAGTCACTTTGGTCTAGGTAGTTCTGATTCAAAAGCCTTGAGCATGGCTCAAGCTATTTCAACTTGTTTTTGTGCCACAACCTCCTATTCAGCGAACTCTTAGATGATTGTGTCATTGACAGGTCCTTCTAGGTGTTTTTCAGTTGCAGTGACAACCTGCTCAAGTTCTTCTCCTCGACCTTCGACCTTTGTGAACAATTGGTAAGCCTTATCTTGTATAGGTTGGAGACTCTTAGTTACTTCCATAAATCTTCTATGGATAGTGTGGATCTGCTACTAGGCGGTGCATTTCTCTTGGGATCACTTCATTCTTTCCATAGCTAACAGGGGCTTCAACTATGCCTGTATTGTCTCTGCTTGTTGCTTCTCTTCCTGGAGTTGTGACTCCAATGCCTTTAGTTCTACATTCTCAGTGAGTTTCTCATAAGTCTGGTCACTATGGTTACTTAGTTGCTTTCATTCCATGGAAAGGGCCTTTATCCTTTCAACTTCGCTCTGGGTGGTTGCTTCTCCTTGATCCCTTACATCCTACGGAGTCTCGGGCACTGTGCGGACCTCTAAGTATGTTATGTGTTGTCGTAGATATTGGATATCTTCTGTGATCTTCTCTACTTTCTACGTGACTTGGTCCTCTGCCTTTATTTCTAAGACTATCACAAAGAGAAGTGCTATGCTAACCACTTCTTTCACTTCGAGTTGCTCTGCGAGCAACTACTCTTTTCCTTGATGCATCTGTGCTTTTTCTTCATCGAACTTCGCTTGGAGAGAAATATTTTCTTGTTCTACAGTGTTGTGTTGTTCTACGATTATGCCTTTCACCTGATTCAAGGCCTAGGTGGCTTGTTCTGTTTCTTCTTGTGCTTGTCGAAGGTGAGCTTCGACTGTATCAACTAGTCGGTGGAGTTGGGATGGTTCATCTCCCAACTCTTGTTCTCCAGATGACAGGGGTGCAGTGGAGACTGTGCGGCTGGACTGAAGGGCTTGTTGTACCTCACGGATTTGGACTTCAATTCTATCATATATTTCTTCCTGCTTGGCTTCTTGTTTCTCTGTTATTTCCAATGAAGCATCGTTCAGGGCTGCTATGATGAAGTCAAAATCAACGGAGGTGAGGACAGTCTACATCTTGGTCATGGTGGCTTTCGATTTCTTCTGGGAAGAAGGTTTTAGGGGGGAAACCTTCCTCTTCTTCAAGGGGTCAACCTCGTCTCTAGGCGGTGTTACTTCACATGGATTTTGTTCATATTATACTTCATCGTCACCCTACAGACATCGACATTGCTCTTTCGGTCATGAGGTCGATGAGAACTTGCTCAACAATTTTCTCTACAGTGTTGAACTTGTCTAACATACATGCTCGGGGTTGTAAATATTGGGTTCGAGGAGTAACTTAGACACTGCAATGGGATAGAGGACAATAACGCAATGATCATTGTGTAAAATCAACGAGTCTGCGGGCTCAAATTCATGTTTAGCAAAAGTGTTCTCGGTGCATGGCGCGAAGGGATAAATAGATAACTTGGAAATAGATCTCTTGCAATGGGTGAGAAGCCTTCATTAACTCTATTATGCCTGTTACAGCGTGGTCCAACGATCTGGTGGAGAACCATAAATTCCTTTCTACCCGTTCGGAGGGTCGGCCTAACGGTTATATTGTTCCCAGTGGCTATATTGCTTCACCTTGGCGAAGTGCCATGTGGCACTGTTCTGTTATCCCGACGAAGCTCCAATTTTGCAAATTTCCCCTCTATGAAGTTCCCTCTGGAACCTTCTGTAACTTTTCAATCATAGCTCTCTTCTTACTTAGTTTTCTAGCCTTCTTTCGAGTGAGTTTCATCTCGTAATTCCTTTTTCCATTTTGATTCTTATCTGCTTTTGGCATAGTTACTTCGCATTGTTGAAATTCTTTCCTAAGATTCGAGGGTGATACTTCTTCTTTATCCGGAATAGGTACTTCAATCTTCTGTGGGTCTTCTAGTGTTCTTGCAACTTCAACATTCGGGTCTCTGGTGTTAAATAGCTTCGATTTGTTCTTATGTTCTTATATCAAGTGTGTGATCCTTCCAGTCATGAAATCTTTTAACTTTTTCTTCTTCTTCTCTAAAACTTCTTCTTCTTCCTTCCTTCTAGCCTGATCTCTTTCAATCCAAGGTTTTCCTAGTAACATGGTAAATGGAGCGTTGTTCTCAATAAATTTAACAACCTCGAAATCCTCCTCTGTCGAAGTCCCATTGGAATTCATAGGTATATGGGTGAGCTTTCCACATAGGTATATCAACTTTCCTCTAAATAGTCCTATTCCTCCCAATGAAGGAGTCATAGCAGGCTTCCCTAAAAGTTCCCAAGTTCTTTCTGTCATGATATCCACCTGTGTTTCTCATCTAGAACACAGTCAATGTCGAAGTCTCATATTCTTGCTTCTATGCATGATTTTTCTTTGAAGATATCTGATAAGCTGACATGTCAGTGGTCATTCAGGGTGTCTTTTATCTGTAGAAACACTTTCTCTGATTCTTTCTGGGGTTCTTCCATAATCGTAGTTTTTGGATCTACCTTAGGGTTTTATTTTCTCATGTTCATTCCTTCAAGCTTAGAAATCATTTTAGGTCAATCCAATACTTCATGGTCCATAGCTTTGCAACAAAGACAACTAGGTCTTCTTCCAGGGCACTCCTTAGCAAGGTGTCCCAGTTTTCTGCAACTGTAACAGAAGGTTAATCCTCTCTTTATTTTAAATGATTCCCATCTCTTCATGTACTTCACGCTAGGATCATAGTAGCTAACCTGCAAACATTTATTTCTAGGATCTTGCATCCACTTGTTAGTCCAAACATTCTTTCTATGCATAGGTATAACATATCTTTCACTATTCTTATCAGATCTACGCACGTCAAACCTTCTTTCATCTATTAGTGCCCTAGTTTTCAAGCTAGGACAGAATCTATTAAACATACCTAGATCCATACTATTGACAAAAAAAATTCCACTTATCTTACTTCTACAGAGCTCAAATCTTTCAAATCTAGAACTTTTCACTATTCTTACCTTTATCAGAGCTCAAATCTTTTAGATCTAGAACTTTTCACTATTCTTACCTTTATTAGAGTGCAAAGCGTTCAGATCTTACCTCTTTTATTTATATAGGACTTATTTTCTTTAGCACAGAGCTTCTCAAACTAAGTAGAGTATTGCGCACTAGGGTGAAATATCTACGCATAGATCTTTCACAATTTCAAGTCGGATCTTTGCACAAAGCTTCTTCTTTCTCAGTTCCCAGGAATCACAATTTTAAGTCAGATCTTTGCACAAAGATTCTTCTTCCTCAATTCCCAGCAATCAAGTTTCAGGTCGGATCTTTGCACAAAGATTCTTCTTCCTTAGTTCCCAGCAATCACAGTTTCAAGTCCCGACAGTAGAACCATTTGTTGGCACAGGGGCAGACCGAGGATTCAACGCTACAACAACACACCAACAAAACCCTAACTACCGGCCCTTTTGGCAACACCTGTGAAGCAGATGAACTCTCACCCAAGGTAGAGGCAGGGGTGGTTGCAGGACTCAAGTGTGTGCAACCTTAGCTAGACATATATCTATGATTCTAATTCTTAACAGAGCACCTAGTAGTAAACATTCATCAACATTCAGTTCTTGGTAACAACGCAGACAAACCCTAATTACAGAGCATCACAGTATCCAACCAGATCTAGCATCTAACAACTCTGAGCATGACGAAACAGATTAGGTCTTAACACATTCAGCACTAAGAATGTATACATCAGTTAGATCTAACATCCATGTTATTAAGAACTAATCATCGACGGATCATTCATCTATATTAAAGCACTAAGCACATTAACATATAAGCACATCAACACATCGCACAAAGCATAGAAACACAACATGTACGTGGTTCACCCCCACCCTGGGGCTACGTCCACCAAGTCTTCTTATTTATTATCTTCATTCAAGCTTCTTACAGGCACATATCATCAAAATCCTACTCCGCAGAAGACAGGAGATATGTGTGAACTCCGCCAGATCCTCCTTCTTCGAGTTAGGGTACAGCATCAAGCCTTCTTACAATTACTTGCACGTAGCTCTGGAAGTCTCACACAATATGCACAAAGAATCTACAATCCAAACTTAGCACTTATCCCAATATCACATAGATATATATGCCTCTCCTTACATTGCCTAGACATTTATTTATACTTTACAAAATAGGCCTAAACATGGGTAAACCCATGGGCTGACATCCCCATACCCGTTACATAATCCCAAATCCCAAAAAGGACCCAAAAAGGGGCCGAGATCCCGCGATCTTTGCTTTGTCTTGTGCTTCACCTTCGATAGGTTGTTGAAGTCCCAGAATAGGTCAAACTTGACCAAGGATCTCCTAAAACTTTGTCAAGGGCCAACACATAACATGCACGAATGTTGAATCAATCAACAACAACTCGATCCCAGTTCCTCTAGACCTATTTTTATACATTACAATGACTCTTGGACATCCTTAAGTTGAAACTTAGGTGTCAAAACCCTAAATACCAAAACCCTAGGTCAACTTGACCCACATTTTCAGGGCTTCGCCAACCCGTCTTTCCTTATTTCTTGCGAGGTGCTCCAAAGCATCTATTGGTGGTTTTTTTCACTTGCTGAGTTGTCCATGATCCATATTCCTTGTTGATCTATCTTCCTCGTTGTCCCCATCCAATGGTTTTCTTTCTCTTACTTCGCTCCGTCTTTTCTGCTCTTTTGGTCACTTCAACCCAATCTCAGTCAACTTGTCTTCCACGTAATTCGTACTTCGTGCTTCTTTCCTTAATCTTCACAACCTTCCATAACTAAGGGCCAACAATATCCAACACATATCCACAGATGAGCAGATTGCAAATCATCCGAGACATGATATAGAATGTAGCAGTGAAGCTCAAGTATCTAGAGACGAGCTTGGCATGATGCAGAATGTCTCCCTCATTGAAAGAGAGTGTTGATGTTTTGGGCATCATTGGGCATACATTCTCCTCATATGGCCATGTGACTTGGCTAAGGAGAATGGACTAGGTGTAGTATTTATCCTTGATCATTTGAATTGAAAAGGACCAACAAAGACTCGAGGTGTTTCTCCAAATGGAAGTATCAGGTTGAAATTCTCCTCTGATAGCCATGTGACTTGGCTAAGGAGAATGGAAGACATTCTCCTTAGATGGCCATGTGACTTGGCTAAGGATAATGGTACATTATTCTCAAATGGATCTATGACTTGGCTAAGAAGAATGGCCTAGGCATAGGATTTATCCTTGATCATGTGACTTGACAAGGATCGACAAAGACTCGAGGTACATATGGATCAGACAGACATTCTCCTTTGATGGCCATGTAACTTAGCTAAGGAGAATGGTCTAGTGCATTGATGTTCTCCATGTATTAGCATTGGGAAAACATTCTCCTCCAATATCCATGTGACTTGGCTAAGGATAATGGCCCACGGTGTTGATTTTCTCTATGTATTAGCATCGAGAAGACATTCTCCTCTAATGGACATGTGACTTGGCTAAGGATAATGGTGCATATGTGGTATCTATCCTTGATCATGTGAATTTACAAGGACCATTGAATACCTGAGGTGCTATGTGGGAGAAGCATACATCAACTAGGTGCTATGTGGGAGAAGTATACATCAACTAGGTGCATGGTAGAGAAGACTACATCAACCAGGCTCAAGGACAACCTTTCTATGAAAAAATAAATCCAATTATGGAGAACGTCTTCCTCGATGAGAGGGAGTGTTGAATTTTTTCAACTTCGGGTAGTCATTCTCCACAAGGAAGTACAACAAGACCCATATGAACATTAAAGAAGCCCCAGGAAGAAATTGAAGACTCGGGAAGAGAATTCAACCCCACCAGTAAAGACAGAAAATAATAAAGTGAAATTGAATACCCAGAATGAGAATTCATCCCCACAGGAAAAATACAAGTGTCTGGATTAGTATAAATACAGGTTTAATCATTTCATTTCAATAGATAAACAAAACTCTCCTTCTACAGTGCGCACTAGCCATTTTTCAAATACAGTTGTGGTATTTCGCTATCTCTTGGCATTCTTGTTATCTTGGTGAGTGTGCCACACTTGGAGATGTGTTATACTTAGATAATCTCTCTCTTGGTTGCATCTTGGCTATTTTAGTGAGACGTTATCTCTTGGAGACGCTAGGCTTAGGGAGGATCTTCTCTATATGGTATTTTGATCTATTGATGGTGATGTACTGGTCATATCTTGGATTGAAATCTTCTATAATAAAGGTGGTTGGGTTTTCTCCCAAGGTTGGGTTTCCTAAGATAAATTCTCATGTTCTTGTGTCTACTTGCATGGTTGATATTTCTAGATCTTGTTATTTTCGTTGCATTGTTATCGTTGATATTTTCAGTGTATAGTTATTTTATGATAATTGTGGTATGAAAGTGAATATTGTTTTGAAATCATAAGGAACTAACTATCAAGATCTAAGAATCAATAAAATTCAACACATGTTTCATACTTCATGCATTTCACAACATCATCGTACCCTTAACTTTCATGCTCCAACACCTTTGCTTGCTTCATACTCCAGACATAGCTTCAAACCCTAGTCATATTTAGGCTTCATTCCCTAGAAAACCTCATATCATCATTCCCATAATATAATGTTAGAATAAAACATCACAACCTCAAATCAATACACTTTGCAGCACCATAGACCTCATTCCTGTATAGTGCACCCTTAAAACTCCAAAAAAACTCCTCTTGTGCACCTTTAGACACAAAGAATACTCCCCATATCCTCTTGTGAACCCCATATCTCTTTTGTGCACTTGTACTTACTCTTCCTACTTGGATTCTCTTCAAATGTGCACATCTATCCTATATTTATACTATTTCTACATTCACTTATGGGGCCGACTTGTAAAACTAGTTGGGATGACTTGTACTTTATGGTTGGGCCAACCTTACAAAATCTTTTATATCTCCTCATTCCTATGGAGTTAGAGGGAGTTCCATATACCATTGAAAAGGTATCGGAATAATATTTTCAACCATATATCATATGCTCCCATTTGAGCTAGGTCTTTAGAGTAAAAACGAATTCAAAGATAGGGTATCCAAACTGAGCATCAAAAATACAAAAACAATATTTCCAATAATATCCATCTTGCAATATTTATATTGGACATTTGTAGTCTCCCCCTTGTTGAATAAAGGAATGGAAAGTCCCCACTCAATCATTTTTTAATCTCACTAGGATAAGGTGAGATAGGAGGGAATGTTATCTTAGGTTTATAGTCTATGGAAAATTAACAATCAATTCTCAAGAAATATGTTCTTGGGCCTCATGTTATTATCAAGATGTATGCTTTTGCTAAAAAAATGTAAAAAATGTTTATGTGTAAATGTTTATAAATTTAAAATGAACAAAATAAAGAATACATACAATATGAAAATTAGTAAGACAAGTGTTCATTGAGAATAAACTAGATTTTTATTAATGATAACTTTTCCAAGTTACAACCAAATGCCTCTTTTCAAATCCCTACGAGGGTAAGGACCAAAATCAGATCTAGAAGTCTAGGGTGAAATTTTAACAATCATACAAAGAAAACCAGTGTCTGAAAGAAAATTACGAAGACCAAAATGTACTGGATTAACCAAGCCACAAGCTCATCAATTCTTGACTCTACAAAATAGTATTAATCGAAACTGAAAATTAATTCAAAAATCCTAATGAAACTAAACAGAATGCCAGACAAATGAATGACCTTCTAAAGCATGTCAAGTGTTTGTGCTTATTATTCATTTGGTCTTTTCCACATTTAGAATGATCTTGCTGTCAAAAACAGGATTTTGATCTTAAAGAACTCATAAAATGAAAGAATGAAATTTTGAAATCTCAATATGAAACAAGATAAAACCTTATCAGAAGTATTTATTTCTAATTCATCATGTCCTCCTTGTCCTTTTATTCTTCCTTTTATTCTCTAAAAGGTAGTTCTCCAACTAGTTGAACTACTTTTAGTTATTTAAGTTAAATAAATTTAGTTATAAATAGGACAAGTAATTTTGTGATAAGGATAATTAATAA
>SNQJ01S0023300.1:33653-50898 GCA_010110895.2 Picea sitchensis | reverse complement strand
CTCACCACTTTACAACGAGCTAATAAGTTACATCATCATGTCCAAATAGATATTAATACATGGAATGTCAAATGAAGAAAATTGGATCCATATCATACCATACCACAGTGAATATTTCATCTGAGGAGTGGGGATGAAAGTGAGCTACACCACAGGTGAGCTATCACAATCATGTATTTGATGGAGATCAAGAGGAAATTTGTTTGGATCTAGTGAAGATGGGAATGACACCTTATGCAAGAAACAACATGAAACCTTTTCTATGGTATCCAAAAAGTTGTCATCCCTTAGGGGGTAACATCTAACTCCTACTTGGGGACATGTGCTCTATGCAAGAGTGTATGAGAACTCTAGAATCTTCACAGACCAGTGACCTACACACCATATAACTTGGAAAACAATGTAAAATTTGAGGTGAATCTCCCACCCTAGTTATAAATAAAAACTACTTTGCAGAAATAAAAATAAATAAAAAATCACTAAGTCGAGACATAAAAATAAAGTATGGAAGACATATGCAAGAAATTATTCTATGGAAAAGAAAATGCATTAGGCAATTCAAGCAGTGCATAAAAGTAAACATGCAAATGAAATGCAAGCATGCATGGAAAGAAAAATGCATTCTATCTATTTCTCAAAGAGATCATTCATACCTACCCTACTAGATAACAAAGGGATGTGGTTGTTAGGTCGTGAAATCAAAAATCCAGTGCAACCACTCAAGGAGATTATCAATAGATGGAAACATTCTCTTGTGTTTGGTTATCAACCAAAATAGGGATATGTCAATAATCAGGTGGTTATAAGGCAGAATCGTCGTCACTCTCAAGTTTGAAACCCAAGTAAGGCCATATATATGAAGGACAAGGCCCAAACTATATTGAGGTTGGATCGCACTTCGAAAAAAATCCTCTATGCAAAGGCCAATAAGGCTAATGTAAGTGTAAGAGTGGGTAAACCTATAGAATTAATTATCAAATCATCGAGGAAGAGAGGCTTAATAGGTGGCTCTAGCTGGGAATCATAAGGAAAATATTGACTTTGATGTCTCTCTTAGTCAAAGGAAAGGAAGGACAGTACTTGTGAGTCAAAGGAAGGTAAGGAGGGAGAGCATATTCATAAGTCAAGGATAAGGAAGAGAAAAAAATTCAGAGAAAAACAAGGAGTTTGAGGATACTCATAGGTCAAGGGTAAGATTTATAAGGCACATAGTAAGGAATTCTCCATATCCAATATAACCCTATCATACTTAACCATTTTATGTAAAGGGGGGAAACTCACTTCACCTTCCTCAAGACTTGGATTACCAACTTCTTCAGAAATACTTCCTAAGTGAGGATCTTCGTACAATTCAAGCTCACCAATTACATCTTCATCCTCTTATTCAATGTCATAGACTAGATCCCCTTCAAAATAAAAACATCGTACATCCCAATCATGTCTACTAATGTAGAAAAAATCATCAATATTTTCATGTTTTTTATGGAATGAGAGAGAGTCCACTAGTACTTCACAATTTACCCTTTCATCATCACCAAATGATGGACCAATGAGCTCAAAATCCTGATAAGGGGTATCATTCATCAAGTCATAAAATTCATGTGGATAAAAAAAAAGAAAATGGTGATTTTCATCCTCTAAATTCTCATCCAAATTCATGAACCCAATAGGTTGTTCTTTCTCTAAAAATACTTCCTCTCTTTCTGAATTGTCAAAGGTTTGGGAAAGGGTGCAAGTTGCTAAGTTATCAACAAAAAACGCCTCTTTATCCTCAATTTCCTTCAACCTATCTTCCTAAATGGATTCATGAAGAAGTTGACCTTCCTCTTCATTCATGTGGTGTTCAATGAGGTCATGTTCTTCATGAAATAATTCTTCCTCATCATGTTCATCACATAATTCATCATCCATGGTAGGTGCAATGAGAATCTCTTCCTCCTTTGGGAGTGATGCCATAGTAAATATGATAAACATATCCCTTTCCTCATCTTTGAGACTAGGATCCCAATGATTAAGAAATAACCTCAAAAAATCACCAAATGAATTGATTGGTCCTACAAGATCATAAAACCAACTATTCACCTTATATTCCAAAGTACATGAAAAAGTAAACATCCACACATATCCATATATAATATGAGATCCAATCATGACCCTAACAAAATACATAACATGAGGTCGGGCCAACTTAGAATCTATGTGAAATGAATTGATAAGATCAGGTAGATCTGGATGGTAACCCTCATGTGGAGCTCCTGAAATATTTGAACAAGTGGACCACACAAATTATTCCAAACCTCTACAGTATTCGTGTTCAAAATCAAATCAGTGTGGAGTCGCCAAGGTGAATTCTTCAAATCCAAGACAATGCTACTACTTGTTTCACCCTACAAGTAACAAATACTTTAAAACCTCTAAGGGAATTGTGCTTCTTCCCTTCAATGGAGTTGATAGATAAGTAAACTTAACAAGAACCTTTGAACCTTACTCATCAAAAATTTTGTTGAAGCCAAACTTTATCCCTGGAAACGATGCCAAAATGTTTCCACTCAAACTATCATCAAGGGAAATTCCCTCCCTATGAGGGAGAGCTTGGGGAAATGGATAGGCAAGTTTCACACTGTCACCTTAGAGACCTTTCCTCTATAGTTCTAGGCTAGGATTTATAACCTAAGGAGGTTTTTTCAATGTGGTCAAACTAGGTCCTATCATTGTATTAAGGACAGGTGAGGAAAAGGACTCGGTTTGATTCAGATTTACAATCTTCTCTACGGGGATAACATGAGACAATACAAGAGAATACAATTCCCAATATATTCTTGAAATGTGAAATATTTCCCTCAAAGTATCGACATACCACCACATATCATGTTATATTAAATAACCAATGGCATGCAACATAGAATATTCAATGTAAGAGCTAACGTGGCATGTATTTCAACATATTTGTGAGATCATCAATCATCATTCAAAGGAGCAGCCAAAAGTAGAATGTACTTGCTTATAGATATAAATAATGAAGCATGTATTCATGACAAATTTTAGCATAGAATGGACAACAATATACTATAGCAATTTCTATAAATAGAGTTATATCCCAACATTTATTCAACGCAGTGTATAACATGTACCAACAATCCCTTCAATTCAATTATCAAATTATAATTTTCATGTATAGGCTAAGAACAATAAAGACTAGAAATGATGAAGATTGATATTTAAGGTTCCGATTGCAAAGTAAATGTATGTGTTATCACTAGATTCCATATCCAAGTCACTCACATTAGTACCATGAATTCAAATCAACAAACACATTGAAATCTTGATTGTAGAGTGAAATCGGCCTTCATATCAACATATAGAAGGGAATGTTGCACACCTTGATTGGATCATTTGAGGTTATTTGGAACAGGGGTGTAAGGTTCATCCAAGGAGTATAAACATGTACTGACACTATCATAAAAGACAATCAACAAAACTCAATCCTCTCATTGTATACCTTTGCAAATTTCACAAGAAAGGATAGTTGTTATAACACATATTAGGGAGATAACATTGGGGGATTAGGAGAAGTCATTGGGGATCCTTCCAAGTTGTTTAATGCCTAGTTAAGGAATGCATCAAAACATTTGGTATGGGAAGAGATTATACCAACCCTATAAACTAGCTATATGTTTGCAATTATAGCAACCAAAAAAACCCTCAGACAATAGTGAAAGGAGGAAGTAATTAGGCTTAAATCTTGGTCATTGGATCCTTAAGCGCATAGATTTGATAATGAAGGATATGTGTCAAGAAATGCCACAATGTTTGCCAAGAAATGAACCCTGGACCGCCAATGATTATGGCATGATAAATTTGTAGTTCTCAACAGCAACAGGAAGGCCTCAAACAATGATGATGTTTTTCATATTAGGATAGATCGTTGAGCCTTTTTAAGTGCTTATAATCTACTTGAGGTATCTCATAAAATTTTCCATCAAAAATGTTGCAAGGAGATGCAATCGTTCCAAGCAAAATGCAGTTAGGGCATCCACAAAGTGATCAGGTTCAATCTAAATAAAAAATGCCTCTAAACCCTTCTTCTCCTAACCATATAGATATTATTTGGGAAATAATTAGCACAGATTACATAACATATATATCATTTATGATCAAAACAATCTAGATTTATAATATGCATGAATGATCCATAGATTGCAAAAAAAAAGGAAAAAGGGAAAAAAGTGGGAAAAATTTGTTTTTTAGGTTTTTGGGTGGTTGAAGACAAATGAAACATCAATGTCTTTCGAGGGCTATGGGGTCACTAGATCAAATCAAAATGAGATATATGTTAAGGATGAGGAAGTGTTGATGGCACTTTGAGGATTTCCCCTCAAGCGCTACCTATGGTTAGAAGGTTCCCTTCAAGGTTGGATGGGAGGGTCAATCCATGAAGAGGCCTTTCCCAATACTAGCAAGGTGAACTCAAAGGTTGTCCAAGCAAAAGGATAGATCCACATAACTTCCTACCTTAATGCATGAACAATGAATTCAATGATCAAAAGGGGGAGGTCAGAAAACTTACCATGATAACCCTTCCAAGTGGAGCATTTCACCCTTCTTTACCCTTGTAGTATCCCTTTTATTCCATCAAACCTTTAAGAGTGATTATCTAAACCTTGAACAATAGCTAGACATTCACAAAGAAAATAAATAGATACTCAAAGGACTCTTTAATCCAAGTTTCTTAATAATCTCCAACAATTTGAAATGGAGGAGTCTTCCTTTTATAGGTGAAGCTCCTCCTCAAATATATTACAAAACCATGTGCCAATTCAAAATAGTATCCTAGTAAAACCATGGGAAAAATACATCCCATAATATCATCACAAAGTGAAACAACCATCTAGAAGAGGTCAAAGTACAATGAAGGAGCCACAAGTGTGGAAACAAATAGAAGATAAGAGAGGTGTGTCCCTCAAAAGTGATGCCTGTATCCAAGGGAATGGTCCATAGTTAAGTCAAATGGTATAATAGATCAAACGCCCTCTAACAAACATCCTCAAACAAAGAAATAATCCAAATGTATAATAGCGTCCTCAAGACCCTCACATGTGTGAGTCATCCAATAATAGAAATCATCTCAAGGGGCACATGTGGGCTCACCAAGGCAATAGCTCCTCAAGCAATGGTCTATTAAATATGCCACACCATCATGGGGTCCAAGACACCTTGTACAACCACCCATGTAATGTTTAACCACCCTCTCAAATGCATTAAATACCCCCCATGTGTGGTCCAAGGGAAGTAAATAATGCATGAGCATGCATGCAACATCTAACTAAGCAAGGAGGATGTATATAAATGATCCATGTGGCATGTGTATGTTGACGGGCGTTTATGACACACCATCAATGGGAAGGATAGATCCGGACCAGGGTTATCTATTTAACCCAAGCCATTTGGTATGATCTAACCTGACGGGTTTTATGGCTTTGTTAGCCAACTAGGATCCTAAAAACAAATAAAGGAAGTGAGTTGACTAAAGATACAATTATAACAATCAACACATTAATTACAAATTCTTAACTAACAGTGTGAATGTACAAATGGTTATATATAGTTTACAAGGTTTAAGCAAAGCCTTGTGAAAGTGATTGTTTAAGACCATGTATCTAAACAAGATTAAATATAACAAACTTATTCTAATAATCTTTGAATATGATTGTAATGATATAACGAACATAGACAAAGTTAATCAACGTCTAAATAATGCAGTCACTATTCATTCACAGATAAACAAATTAAATAAATAATACATTGACCAACCTCTGGTTGATCAACAATAATAAACTGAATTCATCTCTCTGCGTTTGTGTGAGCTCCTCTTGTCCTGTGTCAAGTGAAAACCTATGAAAGAAACAAGCATAATACTTCCTCAAGAAATTCAAGGAAGTGTTTCATATTCTAGGGCGAGTTTATGATGACAAAAAGATAAATAATTATATATCATGTGACTGTGAGATATCCAATAACTGAGGATGAAAGAAATCACAATCCTTGTTAATGGTGTTACCAACTATCTAGTATCAAACGTAAACTCAAAATACTTAATTAGATGATCAATCACAAATGTAAACTAGACCAAAAGATAATGAACAACATAAAGAAAAGCATGATATAAAATATTATGTGGAGAAAATACTAAAGCTAATTCGACACAGATAACATTTCATATCATAAATTACATGAGAAGACAATGAAAAAGCATTGCACATTTTACACAGGTCTAAAGCCAAAGAACAAATTTCTTTCTCATATAGTTTCAAACATATATGTCCATTCTATGGTCCAACAAAACCTCACCCTATAACTAGGCAACATAGATATTTAAACATGTTTTTGATATGTTACCTCCTATCATGCAAGATAGAGGCACATCTCTTAAAATAAGTTTTTTACTAAAATAGAGTAACAAAAAGATACTCATGTTGAAGTCTTTTAATAAAAAATATTTATATTAATGAACATTGTTTTTCAAAATGGGAAACTACTAGTCTACTGAACGCTCAACTCGGGACTCTTTTCCTTAATCATAGCACCACAATCTATTGTTTACTTGAAATAATAAAACAAAATCAAAATTTAGATAATAATCCAAACTAACAATTTAAACAGATTGGCTACAGAATCTTTCAATTATGTAGCTAGTCTCAAAATAAAAATAGAATAAAAATAAATCTAACTATTGTTTTTCAAACATAATCAAATCGTAACAAAAAAACAAACTATTTACCAATTCATAAATTTGATAGAGAGGCATCAGACAGGTCTGAATTTATAATGGTATTGAAGTTTGTCGAATTTTTAATGATCACGTTCCCATATCACTTAATACGCTTGTTACCCCTGTGTGCGTTCAATCGAACGCAAGCTCTCAACTCATCGTTCTCCATCTCAAGCATTGAATTATGAGTGACCATTTGGTTCAATTGTGCATGTAGGTAGGGGACATACCGATAATACCTTTCAATCCAATCGAAACAATTTTCGCAATGCCCCAGTTATATTCTAGGAAAAGTCTGAGTCTACTCTATAGAGGGTAATTTAACATGTTCCATGATTTGTTTCAGGTCATGTTGAATGCCTGAAAAACCCTCCTGTTTATTTAAGAATGGGGGAAGATTCGATACGAAATCGAACTGTGGCATATCAGCATCGATATCGTCCCGAGGGATCTGGTCATCGATATCATCCTCAGAAATGCGATCATCGGCCTCAACCATGGGGATTGGTTTTTCATGGTCACATTGTCAATTTCTTAGTGTTCTAGATAAGAGTCGACCATGTCTTTTATTTTTAAAATTGATGTCTGGACTTCTCTGTTTCTTTCGCCTACCCTGTTTCTTGATATCAATTTCATTTGAATCAACCCGAATTGGCTTCGAATTAGGAACAGTAAGGATTTTGTCCTTTAGATCATCCAAAATCTCTTCTAAATATTTTCTGGGAATAAAATCGCATCTCAGTTTATTGCCTTTGGATAGCTTCTGGAGAACAATTGGGGTTTCAGCTACAGACATAGGGCTTTCTTGTATATTGAAATGTAGGTTTTCCATAAAGGGGTTTGATCAACAAGGACTGGGATTCATTAAAATGCAGAGGTAAGTCTGTCACATTTTCAGGTAGGGTGAACCCATTTCTATACACGAAATTGTTCCAACTATCCCTAAATTTAGACAAATGTGAAATCACCAAAATTCGGACCAGGTCGTGATGGAATAGACTAGACTGGGCATTTAGGTTTTGTCTCTGGTAGAATTTGGCCATTTTTTGCAGGCTCCTAAGTAGATAAAACGAAATATTCAAATTAAAACCTAGAAATAGCTTCAATAAACGGACATGATACAGGAAGACCAAATCGTATCTACCCTCACAGGTAATAAACTGCTTAAGCATCAACAAAAATCCATGCCATCGTGGTTTAAATAGAACAGTTGGTGTACTTTTTGCATTGTAACGTGATTTCTTGGAAGCCATGAGTAGATGAAAAGGCACACCTTTGAACTTGAGGCTTTTAAACCAGCGAGCTCCCTCTTAGGGAAATCCAGTAGCCTATGCAATCGAACCCTCGGTTACTTCTAACTGCAAATCTCCAATTTTAGCTCTGGCACCATCAAAAGTATGGGCAAAGGCTTGAGCCACTTTGAGTTTGAAACTCTCATATCATTTTATGAACCCATCCCAGTCATAAGTAATGAGTTCGTCCATGGCATCGTCGTGTGAGAGGAGAGCCTGTGTGCCATTCGGCTTGATCCTCACCATAAGCGCCATCGATATGGTCACACAGAAACAACAGGAGTAGTGCAGGGTGGGGTGCGTTCAAAAACACATGAAATAGAGGATGAGCTCTGCACATTCGAAGGAGATATAATACCTAAGGCTTTGGAAAGCCACCATAGCGACCATTTCGAATGTTGAGTGGAGGCTAAACCAGAGGACGCGCAGAACAAAAACTAGTTTGTCAAATGAATGCCAAACCCAAGAACGAAAACTTACCACTTGAAGCAATGAATGCATGCCTATGCTAGTAGGAGTAAGGAGTAATGTTTGAAGGTATGATTGTTAGTCATGTACCAAGATGATGAGACTGTGATATGACTAGAAAATATAGGATTCATATTTCAAAATAAACCAAAGTTTTTTTTATTGAGTGATCGTGGATATGTTAATGTGAAAATAAAAAATAATCAAGGAATAGAATGCCTAAGTCATAACCCGAAGGTGGATAACTCATGCGCTATGGTAAGGGATCAACCAATAATATGATAGGTTTACAATATTTAAAGGTTTATGAAAATATTAGATTCCCTTAGGTGTTATCCAATTTATAAAAATGAAAGTCCACAAACTGTGTGATGCCCTCAAACCAAATCTTGTTCTAATGTCATGCTTACATTCATGAAATTGAACAAGAGAAATGATAGTTAAAAATAAGTGAACGCATAGACATTGCTAATCAAATGAATCTTTTCAAAACCAAAATATGATAGAAATCTTTGCAAAGAGAAGGAGGCAGCTACAAAAAAGTTTATCCCATTAACATGACATTTTACAATGATAAAATTGACATGAATATTTTGTTTCCAACAATGGCGACACGTTGGGCGAAGCATTTATATCTGCATCATCAGAACTTTAAATCAAGGAACAGATAACTCAGATAGTTATTAGAAACAATTAAAAGACATATCAAGCATTTTGAAATCAACTCGGAAAAAAAAAAAAATTGTAATCCGACATCTCGCTCCGATCAAAGGGGTAACGATATTTATGCAAGTAACTCCGATATTTTTGACAGTGCCACTGTTGTCGTCAGGAATTTATAGCCTCAGTAGGGATGTCATTTAACTCTCTCTAGTACTTTGATCCCATCAAAAATTTGTCCATTTATGATAAAAGTATCTTGACATCTGACCAATCTAAAAAACATACCTGAGGATCTTCAAACCTGACATTGCTTCGCTGCCAGCAGACCTGTTCAGTACCCCGATGAAGTTGTCTTGGTATCTTGTGTGCATTTACCCAATGCTAGCATACCTATTCAGTATCTCGGTGGGTTTACACACAATTCCCACACATTAAAATGCTTCCAACTCTCTAAAATTGTTTGTAAATTTTTTTAGAAACTTCGTGATAACAAGAGAGCAGGGTGATACTGAAGATTTCACAAGCCAGGCAATGATAGGATTGATATTTAAGAAATATTTTTTTGTTCTTTGGGAACTGATAACTTTCATCTTAATTTGGACACTTAGATTTCAGTCAAGAAATCATCTTCGGGATGGGGAAGCGCTATGAGTTGTTTTCATTAAAACAGGGACGACGTGATAATTTTTTAAAGATAATCATGTTTCCCTGATATTTCAATAAGGACTGGGAACAATGAATGGACAAATACTTACCGCAAATGATCTCAGTTTAAAACTTAATGTTCAGATGATTTCAAATGTTATCAATTGTTGCTAATGAAAGATCCAATTCCCCTCAATAATGAATGATGGTTCAAAAATAATTATTAGGGAAACAAAAACCAAATTGAATAAAAAGAAAAAAAATAAAACAAAAGAACACGCCAAATAAAAATATTTACAATGGGGCAAACCTAATTTTCTCAGGTGAAGTACTTTTTTAGAGACTAGCCATTCACTGGAAAAGTGTATGGTTGTCCCTCTAAGTTGTGAAAACGAAGAGAATTAGGACCCAATTTTTCAGAAATGACAAAATGCCCCAGCCACAATTTTTGGAACTTGGTATGGTCTCCTTTATTCTCGTGCACTTTGTCCCATTTGAGGACCAAATCCCCTACATTAAAATTCCTTTCAGAGGATGAACTTGTATCAAACCAACTCTTTAGAATTTTTTGATGCTAATCCATTTTCTGTTTTGCTTGTGTTCCTACTTCTTCCAATTTTAATAAATCGTTTATCCGATTTTCTAGAGGAGGACATTCCTCTTCTTGAAATTTATGTGACAATTGCAGAGAAGGAAGCAAGACATGTGGAGGAAGGATGGCTTCTCTTTCGTAAATGAGGAAGAAAGGAGAATTACCAATGGAAGCTTTTGGAGTGACTCTATCAACCCAAAGTGCCTTGTACAACACATTCTGTCAATTTTTGTGGTTTTCTGACACGGTTCTCTTTATTATCTTGATCATATTCTTATTTGTTGATTTGGCCAAACCGTTCCCTTGAGGGTAATAGTTGGCAAAGTATTTTAGTTTAATCCATTTTTCTAAAGAAAAGACATTCATATCCAAGGAATAAAAATAAGAAGCATTGTCAAAAACCAAACAATCAGGAATTCTGAATCGAGTGATAATATGAGAGTTTAGAAATGAAACTACCTGATTTGTATTGACTACTTTTAACGATAAGGCTTCAGACCATCTCGTAAAATCATCTGTTGTCGTGAGAATGTACATGTTTTTTTGTGAGGAAGGGGATTAATCAGTCCTATAATATCTAGTCCCCATTGCTAAAAAGGTATGTCTACCATGACAGGATGCAAAGGAAAAGCAACTTTTTTCACCCGTCCTGCAGCCTTTTGACAGATTATACATTTGCGGGACAAAGTGTGAGAATCCTTAAAAAAGGTAGGCCAATAATAGTCAGCCCTTATCACTTTGTGGGTAGTGGTATCTCCAACAAAATGACCCCCGGCATCATCAAAATGAAGTTTAGCCAACACCCTTTCAGATTCCTCTTTTTTCTAAGCAACGCAAAAAAACATTGTCAAAATTCTTTTGAAATAATATATCCTTCATTAATTGGAAAGATGTATATTTAAGCCTTAGTGATATTATGTTTTTTGTATCAAGGTTACGAGGAGCAGTTCTGTGCAACAAATAAAATCTAATATTATCATACCATGAATTGGGCACAATTTGTGTACAGCAGATTTGTGTTTCATTATGTTGATTTGCAATTGATGTATTTATTTGATTTTCTGACTTTTCAATTGAATCAGATACCAATTTACAAAGGCCTTGACCTCTAACAATTTGTGTAGGTACTATTTCAAGATCATATTCCTGAAGTGATGTCATCCAATTTTCCCTTTTCTCTCCCAACTCTTTCTGCACTAACAGATTTCTTACAATAGGGTAAGGAACAATAATTTTTGTCCTGGATTTTAAAAGGTAAGGCATGGAATGTTTAACTTCTTTGAAAACAATGTATGCATGTTGATATACCACGGGGTAATTTAGTTCCTCTCCTTTAAAGGAAGAGCTCATAAATGAAATGGGTATCTCATTGCTTTCATCATTTTTCTGTGTGAATACAACAGCATAAGATCTGTCAGATGAAAAAGTATATAATGTAAAATCCTGGGAAAAATCAAGACTCATCAAGGAAGGTGATTCAATTGTATATTTTCTAATGTAGTTGAAATATTGATTCTCTTGTGATCCCCATTTGTACAAAACATCTTTTTTTATTAGATTTTGTAGAGGTCTGACCATCTCATAAAAACTTGGAACAAATCGTTTGACAAAATTAATTTTACCCAAAAAGGATTACATGGAATTTTTGGAAGAAGGTGGGGGAAGGTTGGCAATGGTTTGGGTCCTTTCAAGATCAATTATCATTCCATCTTTAGAGACAATAAACCCAAGAAATTTTCCGTGTTCTACTGCAAAGACTATTTTTTTAGGATTGAGTGAAATGATGAACTTGTGACATCGTTCTAACACAGCCCTAAGATGAGACATGGGATCTTCCTTGTTCTTGGAAAAGACAGTGAAATCATCTACATAGACCACAACTGACTAATTAATAAGGCCAAGAAAATCAGTGTACATTGCCCTCTGGAAAGTGGCAACGACATTTATCAATCCGAAAGGAATTTTTTTGTAGGCATAGGTGCCCCATGGGGTATGAAAAGTGGTTTTCAGTTGATCTGATGGAGACATAAGGACTTGGTTATATCCTGAAAAACCATCTAATAAAGATAGTCTTTCAAAACCAGATACGTGTTGCAGAATTTGTTCCATTGGAGGAACGGGGTAATTATCTTTATCAGAGGCTCAGTTTAAATTGTGAAATTTGACACAAAGTTGAATTTATCCACTCTTCTTCCTTACTGGGACTAAGTTGGATACCCATTGAGTATGCCGAACTAGAAAAATGATCTTAGCAGTGAGTAATTTATTTAGTTCCTTTTTTACAGTGGGTTCTAATTTAGGGTGCATTTTCCTCAATTTTTGTTGAAAAGGTTGGGTTTGGGGTTTCATAGGAATTACATGTATTATTTTTGGGTCTAAATTTTTTAGATCATCATACGTCCAAGAAAATACATATTTGAATTCTTTGAACAATTTTATAAAAGCTGACTTTTCTTGTTCAAAACACCCTTTTCCCAGATTGTTATTTTGAGGATTGTCTTGCATTCCTAAATGTACAGTTTTGTACAGCAACGAGGAACTGTTTGTTTTTCAATTGACTACTCCTCTAAAATTGTCATGTAGGTCATAAATTTTTTCTAGTATAACAACAGTTTTGGGGATAGAGTTTACCATCTCGGATGATAATTCTGCGGACCGAGGACCGGATATTACCGTGAAATCTCGAAGGTTTTCGTTATGGCTGCTTCCATCAATTAACGCATCCTGGAAAGTGTCTTCCATATGTAGAAAGTTGATGATTTGTTGATCGTCATCAAATACTCACCAATTTGTGATCTTGTCAGGAATCGATGGCCTAAATAACAATTCAACTGAGAATGCGTTAGGAGAAAGACCTTCAGAAAGAAGCAATTTAGAGGCAACGTTAGCTAATAAATCAACTTCTGAATTACTCGATCTAGAAATGGAATTGATATTGAAAGAGAGAAATATAAGGACACAACCATCACCTGCCCCTTCTCGGGATTTGGATCCATCAAAATATAAGGACTAGATTTGTTCATCATCAACAATGTTAGGTGTACTTTCCAAAGTTATTGTCTAAGTATAGGTTGTTACTTTGGATTGTTGTTCTAGGTTGGTGATAGAGGAAATTTCAATCATGAAATTACCAAAAAAAGTATTCATTACTTGTGTCTCAATCGAATTTACAGCAGTATTAAAAGGCTCATTTGGGTCGTTTAAATATGTCATAGTGTACTTGAGGTAATGTTCTCTGTTTATTTTGATCTTGTTAGGCTGTCCATTTTCTGGCAGCCACAGATGAGACCAGTCTATAGCAAAATAGCCATGTAATTGCTCTGGCCAATCTCTACTAAAAAATAAATCATATACTTCTAGAATGTCAACAACAATAATATTGATTACTTGGTGAACCTTTGGATTGGACGACAATCTTATCAACACATTTTTAAGTTCACCAATGACTTTGACATTAGTTCGATCTAAATGGATGATCTTTAAATCAGAAGGTTTTACTTCAGCGTTAATTTTCTGACATACAGATAGAGGCATAACATTTGACGAGGCATCAGAATCAACCATACAGTTATGTACATTTCTATTGAAAATTTCAAACGTTAATAAAAAAGGAGGCACATTTTTTCCTAAAGAAACAGTAGAATTCTGCTAATTTTTTATGGTTGTACCTGCAAAAGTTTTGTCTAAGTTTCCTACATTTTTCTCTTATATGTCCCTTTTATCCTAATTTTCAGATGTCTTTTTACCAGGGACATCTTTAGTTTTATTTGGGTCACTTTCTACTGATTTCTTGCTGATAAGATCATTCTTTTTATTATTTTCAGCAATACTTTGGAGCATTTTTTGTAGGATAAGTGGAAATTTAAGTAATTCAAAAACTGATATATCCGCCCTTAGTTTTTTAAGATCTTCAACCAAATCATATTCTAAAACTAGGGAAGCAGATTTTTTTCTTGTTTCGGTTTTCTTTGGTTGTTTTGAAACCACATTCCTATTTGTTTCAGGTGAAGGTTTGTTTTGTGTTTTACTTCGAGTGTTATAAGGATGGACAGTTTCAAAATTTGCTTGAAAGATATTGTTTGATAAATGCAGGAAAACGGGAGGAGATGAATCCTCCTCATTAGGTGTTTCTTCCTCGGTCACATCGTCTTGATTTTCAGGGGGTGTAGAAACAGATTTATCATGTGCTTCCAGTATTGTTTGCAAAGCATATTGTAATCCTTCAAAGTTTAAACCTTTTGTGGTCAGGTTTGGCCGGTTTGGAGGAAAAAAAAAATTGAAAAGTGGTCTAAAACCTCCTTTACTTGTATATGCCTCCTCAGCGGATATTTTCAAGTCTACGACCTGATTGAATCATTTATGGAAATATTTCTGCAGACTCTCCAAGTCTAATGTTTCCTGTTGATTTTTAGTTTGAGGAGGCCTAGTGAGAATTTCTATTTTCTTTTCAGAAGGTGAAGTTGTCTCAGCCTCACTACTTAGACTATTATTTAAGCTCAAAATGTCTTTCTCAATAAGGACTGCCTCCTCAAAGGCTTCTAAAAATGTGTTATTTTTGGACCTTTTAACCCATATGTCTATATTGTTATGTAGGGCCTTAGTATAGTATGCAACACTCACATTTTTTGCAGGCATCGAATCTACAGGGATTTTGTTTTTTGAAGTTAGGAATATCTGGTTGAAGTCCTTAAATTTTTATTTAGGGTTCATTTTCAAACTAGAGAGTTCCATTACCAAGATTTCTGGAGATTTATCATCTCCAAATTTTTCTAGAAAACAGGTTTGAAACTTGTCACAAGAAATGATGGTTTGAGGTTGTTCAGAAAAATACCAGGTTGAGGCATTCCCCTCAAAAGTGTAAGGAAATAACCTGCATACAAAATCTTTGTGATCGACACTCCGGAGTCTAACGGCTAACATAAATTTTTTGATGTGATCCTCAGTTGATTTCTTCGAATCTGGATCAAATTTGGGCAGCCACTTCTCTGGATGTTTAGGCAACAGGTGTTGGGGTGTAGGTACTACCACGAAATCTTGATCGAGCCAAGGTCTGGCGGGATTATTTTGGTTTTCCATGGGAGTTGGTGGAGTTGAAGGTTGAGACTGTTCAGATGAAGAAATTCCTTTGTCTGAAGATTCCTCTCCTGAAGAGGGTGGATAAGAACTAGGTGGAGATGGTGGGATACCAGATCCCCCAGCACCAAGGATAAGTGCTTTAGAAGGATCAATGATATTACCACCTAAAGGGTTTTCGGGAAAACTAGTGTCTTCAGGTTGCTCTTGAATATTTGTGAAATCAAGGGGTCGATTAATTTGTCTACCAGGTTGTCTGATTCGGGATAAATCACTCTAAGTTCTTATGATTGACTGGCGAATAATTTCTTGGATGTCAATCCCTTGAGGAACTGATATCGTTGTTTCGACGGGAATGTCAGGAGTAGTGTTTGAGGTAGTAGTTGGGTCAAGTGTAACTTTAGTGTTTGAGAAACTACACATTACGAAAGGAGAACGATTGTTTGGGGGAATCTTATGACCTCCACATGCCATCAATGAATTTCAGGCCCTCCTTCTAGCACCATTTGTTGACGGGTGTTTATGACACACCATTAATGGGAAGGATAGATCTAGACCGGGGTTGTCTATTTAACCCAAGTTGTTTAGTATGATCTAACCTAACGGGTTTTATGGCTCTGCTAGCCAACTAGGATCCTAAAAGCAACTAAAGGAAGTGAACTTACAAAAGATACAATTCTAACAATCAACACATTAATTATAAATGCTTCACTAACAGTGTGAATGTACAATGCTTATATACAGTTTACAAGGTTAATAAAAGCCTTGTGAAAGTGATGGTTTAAGACCATGTATCTAAACAAGATTAAATATAACAAACTTATTCTAATAATCTGAATATCAAACTAGTAAATGTCGAATGAATATGATTGTAATGATATAACAAAAATAGACAAAGCTAATCAACGTCTAAATAATGCAATAAATATTCATTCACATATAAACAAATTAAATAAATAATATATTAACTAACCTCTAGCTGATTGTTGGCACAGGGGCAGACCCAGGGTTCAACACTACAACAATGCACCAAAAAAACCCTAACTATCGTCCCTTTCGTCAAAACTTGTGAAGCAAATAAAGTCTCACCCAAGGTAGAGGCCAGGGTGGTTGTAGGACTCAGGTATCCGCAACCTTAGCTAGGACACATATGTGTGATTGGAATACTTAACATAGCACTTAGCATCGACAGTTCATCAATATTTGACCACTATCTACTCCGTAGATAAAACAAAGTATTGCAACATTCATCCAGATATGATGTATCTAAGCACTTATCATAGAGAGATAGATTAGATCTAGCATATTCAAGCACTAAGCACATTCACATAGTTCATATCTAACATCCATATAAATCATTAGCACAAAGCATAAACAGATCTATCTATCTATATCAAAGCACTTAACAAGTAAAGACATAAACACATCAACACATCGCACAAAGAATAGAAACACAGCATGTACGTGTTTCACCCCCACCCTGGGGCTACGTCCACCAACTATTCTTCTCTATTATCTTGTGTTAATCAGTTACATGCACAGAGCCTCAAAAACTATTAGAAAAACAGGACTGTGGAGCAATAAAATAAAACAAATGCAGAAACAAAAACACAGAAGACACACAATACAAGAGAGACACAGATTTACGTGGTTCACCCAGTGTGGGCTACGTCCACCAAAGAAATTGCAAGGTCCTTCCTTTATTATTATCCAGCAAATGAAGGGATACAACCTACAGCAAAA
>SNQJ01S0023300.1:0-28444 GCA_010110895.2 Picea sitchensis | reverse complement strand
GTTAGTACATCAACTTCTTGGGGTCGTAACTTTTGCATACGATCTCCATTTTAGGCGTGTGATAGCTCGTTGGAAAGGTATTATCGAGGATATTCATTTTTGGGGATCAATAATTCCTTTGGATATCATCGAGAACATCGATCTAGATAAACCTTCATCTGGGCCCTCGAAATGGCCTCGAAAGTTAAAAACTGCTAAAAATAGTAAATTTCCAAATTTGCCAGAAAATTGTTTTGAGCTAGTCGAAAAAGGTGGGTGGCCACCAAATATCCACCTGGATCAATCCTCCCTCCTTAGGAAGCAATAGTCTCCATTGCGTTGAGTTCCAGGGGGAGAGGGAAAAGCATTTGCTGAATCTGCATCTTGGTGAGCTGCTTGCCTTGCTGGAGACGTCGCGTTGCTCAGTTTGTGGAAGTTTGTCACAAACCTGTTGAGGCTGAGGCTATTCAAAAAGTCGGGCTACATGAGAGGAAGGTGTGCATAAGGAATATTTTCACTTTGCTGCAACCTCATCGACCTGTTTCTGTTGGATAGAAGGTGCTTGGGGCGAAGCTGTAGTGGTTGCAGTGTCCTTCTGTTACCCTTTTGAACAGATTGTGAAGAAGATGAATTTTGCAGTATGAGATACTACCTTGCAGAACTTTTTAGGTGGAACAATAGTTGGAACTACCTTTGGTATTCTGTAGAGATGATGCCCCAAAGTAACAATGAAACTATGGGGTCGAGACTCATAAACAACATGGTGCTTCCACATATATGGTTTGCCCAAGAGAACATCACATACATCCAGTGGGGAAACATCACATAATACCTCGTCCTTGAAGGTCTAGATGCCATATGAAAATCGACATTTCTGGCTGACACGAAGATCTCGACCTTGGCGAAGCCACCCGATGTTGTATGGTTGCAGGTGTGGTGTTGTCGACAATCCCAACTGTTTGACGACCTCTGCTGAGATGAGGTTTTTTTGGCTTCTGCTATTAATAATAGAATGCACCGGGGTCCCCTTCACCCACATCTGTGAATGAAAAAGGAACTCCCCCTCTTCAGGATCTGTTTGTTCTTCTGGTTGAATTATTGTGGTCGTGACAATAGCAGTGGGGTCTGTGTCAATGATCTATCCTTTACCAGTATTTTCAGAATCAGATTCTGAATCAGGGTTCGACTCCTTGTCTTTGATCTCGGCCACCAATGACTATTTTGAGCGACATTCATCGGTGTTGTGCGAGGGGCTTTTGTGGAAATTGCACCATTTTCCGGTGTCCTTCTTTGTCTTCCCGTGACCCTTATTTTCATGTGGATTGGACTAGTTTTCAAGAGACTGTTTGTTAGGGATGTCTTTTTCATACTTTGGTTGTTGCGGATTTGTAGAACCAAAATCCTGTTTTTTCTGGTGCTTAAATTTCTGCTTGATTTTAACAACATATCAATAGGCAACACTGAGTGATGAGATGTCCAGAAAATCCATTTCAGTTTGGATGTATCTATGTAGAGCCCCACGGTATTTCAGAACCAAATGTTGTTCGGAGTCTTTGATACCTAGATTGGTGTGCAAGGTATGGAAGGTATTGGTGAACTATGGAACTGCTTGGCCCCTCTCTTGCCATAGTGTGGTCCATCTCATGTACTGGTCCTCATAGTTGCCAACAGGGTAATACTGTTCCTTTACCGCATCCAAAAAAAAATCCCAAGTGGGATTGACCCCATATATTCCAGACTCCTCTGTGGAACTTTTCTCCCATTAAGTTTCCCACCAATGTTTGACATGAGGGAGAGCTTTAAGGAGTGCGAAGGTGATCTTTTCTTTGTTGGAAAAATTGTGAACAGAGAAATAACCTTCTAGTAGAGTTAACTGTTTTTCTAGGGCTTCTGCATCTATCTGTCCTTCAAATACATGAATATCAAAATTAACTTGTACCTTGAAAGGTGAGGTGCCTCCAAAGTGGTCGCTTGATGAAGATTCACCTGATGTTATCGACAGGCGTTTAAGGATGTAGGCAAAATTCTCCATCATTTCGTCCCTCTGTCGCGTGAGAGCTTGCTCAAGAAACATATTGATATGATCGTCTGCTCCGTCGTTTTTATTTTCTTCCACCATTGAGGGTTTCTTGGGTGTGTGAGAGATATTGTATTCAATAAAGACAATATTGAGACCCAACTTTCTATACTCAGACCTTGTTGGGGACATGCCCTGAAAAAATGATCAAGAGCAGCCTGCTCTGATACCATTGATCCGGATTATTTTCAGCACGAAATGAGAGAGGAGATATAATAAAGAAATGCACAGAGATATCACGTATATCCAATAATATAATAGAAATATATCATATATGCAACCATAAACACAGAGATACAGTAATACACTTTTTCTATGAATGAAATAAATGCACAAAGACTGTAAAAATACAGAGTGAAAGACTCGCTAGAATGGTGGCAGCTTATCTCTGAGAAAAGATGTGACGGCTACTCGCATTTGAAAGAAGATGGTTATGATGAGGCTCTGAAGGCCTTTTTACAATAAACCAAAATTACAAAAAACCTATACATCCAAAAACCTAACCCTAGGATATGAACAACCAAAATTCATGTGGGCCCCGTTTGGGTAAGTTAGTACATCAACTTCCCGGGGTCATAACTTTTGCATACGATCTCCGTTTTAGGCGTGTGATAGCTCATTGGAAAGGTATCATTGAGGAGATTAATTTTGGGGGATCAATTATTACTTCAAATATCATTGAGAACTGCAATCTCGAAAAACCTTCATTTGGGCCCTCGAAATGGCCCCGGAAGTTAAAAACTGCTAAAAATAGTAAATTGCCAAATTTGCCAGAAAACTATTTTGAGCCAGTTGAAAAAGGTGTTTGGCCATTGATATCCACCTAGATCAGGCCACCCTTTCCTGGATTTTTCTGTGAGGGGTTCCCAGGCCCAAATTTCCGTGTCTTTTGTTTGAGCTTCTGCTTGATTTTGACGACATATCGGTAGGTCGCGCCCAAGGACGAGATGTCCATAAATTCCATTTCAGTTTGGATGTATCTATGCAGAGCACCACAATACTTGAGAACTATATGTCACTCTGAATATTTGATACCCAGCTTGGTGCGCAAGGCATGGAAGATATTTTTGAACTCTAGCACTGCTTGGTCTCTTTCTTTCCACAGTGTGGTCCATTTGGTATACAAGTCGTCATAAATTCTGACAGGGCATTATTGTTCCTTAATAGCATCCTTGAAGGATTCCCAGGTGGCCACGACTGTAAATAATGAGGTTTCCTCTATTTCCTTTTTCTCACAGAAAGTTTCCCACCAATCTTTGACATGGGGAACGACTTTGAGGAGTGCAAAAGTAATATTTTCTCTATTCGAAAAGTTATGGACAAAAAAATACCCTTCTAGTAGATTCAACCACTTGTTTACAACATATGCATCTATCTGACCTTCAAATATAGGAATATCGAAGTTGATTTGTACCTTGAAGGGGGTGGCACCTTCACTCGAGGAAGATGCGTCACCTATTGGTAGCCGCCGAAGGATTTGTGCGAAACTATCCATCATTTCATTCCTCTTGTTGGCACAGGGGTAGACCCAGGGTTCAACGCTCAAGAGCACACCAACAAAACCCTATCTACCGACCCTTTCGTCAACACCTGCGAAGCAGATGAACTCTCACCCGAGGTAGAGGCAGGGGTGGTTTCAAGAATCAGGTGTTTTCAACCTTAGCTGGGACACAGATTTGTGATTGTACTACTTAATAAATCGCTTACCATCGTCAGTTCCTCAATATGCAATCAATATCCACTTCCTTGATAAAACAGGGCTTCGCAGCATCCACACTAATCTAATGCATTTAATCACTTAGCATAGGTAAATAGATCATATCGAGTAGATCAATCACTAAGCATAACCATATAGATCAGATCTAACTTTATTTCATATAATAATCATAAAGCATAAGTATATCTATCTAAATACACCAAAACACTTAGAAAATAACATGTGAACACATCAAGACAAAGCACAAAACAACATAACACAGTATTTACGTGGTTCACCCCCACCCTGGGGCTACGTCCACCAAATCTTCTCCTTTATTGTCTTGAGTCAATCGGTTACAAGCATAGAGCCTCAAAACCCTTACTCTTCACATGACAGAAGATCTGTGTAGCTCGCTAGATCCTTCTTCCTTGCATTACAACACTAAGCCCTCCACAATCTGCTACAAGGACCTACACTTAGTTCTGAAAGTCTCTTACAGTCATGCACAAAGAACTTATAGACTCTACTTACAATTAGCATACATTCACATCACATAAATGCACCTCCTCTCTTCCATCTAGCCTAAGCGTCTATTTATATATTACAAAATAGGCCTAGACATGGGTAAACCCATGGGCTGACATCCCATTCCCGTTACATATTCCCCAAAACCCAAAAATGACCCAAAAAGGGGTCGATATCCCATGATATCTGCTTCATCTTGCGCTCCTCCTTCGACAGGCTGTCGAAGTCCCAAAATAGGTCAACATGACCAAGAATCTCCCAAAACTTGGTCAAGGGCCAACACCTTTGTTGCATGAGGAATTCCTCAAACAACATTTTGAAAGGATCTCCTGTTGCTTCATATTTATTTTCTCTTTCCATGAGAGGTTGCATGGGCATGCAAGATCTTTTGTCCTCAAGAGAAAGAAGCTCAAGACCCAATTCTTTGTACCCTGACCTCGTTGGGGACATGCATTAAGATGACAAGGAACAAACCACTTTGATACCACTAATCCAGATTTTATGAGGAGAACAAAATGAATACATATTATTAAAATATGCTTAACACAAAATAACATAGATACAGTAAAACTGGTTTTCTATTCAATAAGGAAATAAGCTGAAATTGTAAAATGCAGTGGAAAACAAGCTTGCTGGAATGGTGGCGGCTTATCTTTGAGAAGATATGTGATGACTGCGCTCATTTGAAAGAATATGACTACAATGAGGCTTTGAAGGCCTTTTTACAATAAAGATGAATTCCAAAACCCTAGACATCCAAAAACCTAACCTTGGGATATTGAGCGCCAAAAGTCATGTGGGCCTCGTTGGGGTAAGTTTGTACATCAACTTCCCGAGGTCGTAACTTTTGCATATGATCTCTGTTTTAGGCGCATGATAGCCCATTGGAAATGTCTAACTGAGAAGAACAAATTTCAACTGACCCAAGCTAGATTTTGTAGCAGCCACCTAGGCCCCAAATCCCCCAAAAATGTCGTTTAGGGCCTCAAAACGACCTCAAAAGTTTGGAACCCAACAAACTGCCGAAAAACTGCCAATGTGGAAAAATGTTTTTCGAGCCAATGGAATAGATGGGTGGCCACCGATATCCACCTGGATCATACAAGCTCGAACTCAGGTCCTTTATATTTGAACACATGATGATATTTGTAGTCAGGATATGACTCTTCCTTTCTCCTTTCTCAATCTATTGTGGCCTTTGGTTGAAATATTTTTGAGTTCAACCAAGATTTGGTCAAAATATACTTGCATGAAATTTTGGTATACTCGATTTATCAGTTTGTATTTGACAGTATGGAATGCTTGGAAATTTTGGTACAGATTTGTGATGGTAATGAAGATGAGATTGGTGCATGTGTCTTATTTTTAGTATGATAATAATGATAAACCTATATTTCATGGTTTATCCTATTTTGGGTTGTGGTTATGGTTTAATTATAAATAATTGAAGTCATATGTTAATAAAGGCCACCGTACAACCAAGAAGGAATGATTTCTTGATGATGATAAATTATATAATGATTGAGTTTAAAAGTTGTTATGTGGAATTCACATTTCCCCTTCATGTATTTCATTTTTCATAAAGGTATTCCATTTTAATCCCACTCAAATAAAATCCATTTTTCATGTCCACATAAGTAAGATAATATGTCATTCAATTTGATGGATAAGAGTGATTTGAACAAGATGGTATGGATTGGCTGTAGTAATTATTTACTGGTGGTCTTTAAACGATTTGTTTTGATTTGGTTAAGCTAGAGGTAGTAAAGACAGTCATTTTGGGACATGACAATATTATGGGAATGGTTGGGACCCACAACATATTTAGAAATGATCTCTTGAGAATTATTTGAAGTCTTTTTTTTAGCATGCAATGACATGAGGTTGTGATAAACTTATATATGAAGGCTAGTTTGCATAATACTTATGACTCCTATTGGATGAACGTGAGTCAAAAAGATTAGGAGCATTGTGCTTATATTGCATACACGACATTCGTACATATGTTTGATTATGAAATATCAATCATAGCATTTGGGATGACTAAATTCGTCCTATCAATTTGATTTATATTTGGATGGTATAAGTGAATGACAAATTGGTTGAGGACACCTGTAATTAAATATTTGAGGATTATTATATAGACTTCCATATTTTCTTCATACATTTCACTTTATATAAATTATTTCTCTCAAATTCTTTTCATTTAAATCTTGTTTCCCTTCTTACCCTATCTATATAAAGATGAAATGAGTATGAAATAAATATAGTATGGATGTATGACTAGTATTAAAGGCATAATTTCATTACATCATATATGAATGATTGAGAATATTTGCAAACATGGAGAATCTCGTTACCATTTCCTATATGTATGTGTTTAGAAGCATTGGTCTTCATGTATGGATTTTAGATATGGATGTTGTTGGATGAATGATTTCATAATTGTACTTCCACCCCTTCTTCACTTTTCCCATTCATATCCCTTTTGTTTTTTATTCTTAGAGCCAATTTAATCACGATGAAAAATTGTGCTGGATGTTTTATCTTACTATTTGTTATGCATGTAATAAATTGATTATGATGGACATAGATGCGCTTCTTCAACATGTATAGCAGTGGAGGGGGAAACAGAGGAAGAAGAGGGAGATTTCCTAATACACTTTGACAACCTAGGGGCATACAAAATTGAGGTTCTCTATTCACTTTGATGTTGATTGAGATGAATTTCAGCTGTTGATTCAAACCAAGCACTTAAATCTTGGTGGGCAACATGCCTTGCCCCAACCCCAAGTATATCTGAATGTTATCTTGCAACCTCACCCTGTTATTTTTCCAATAATGATGGATGAGGTAATATACTTGCCAATACTTCTTCTAGTGCCAATCAATGACCCATTGACCCCCATCCTCCTCCAGTTCATACCATTGCCACTAATGCATCTTTTAATTCTCCTCTAGTTCACCCAACACCACTAGTCCATACTATTTCTACAAACATATATATTTCTCCTTCTCCAAAATATCACAAAACTACTCCTGATGGCTCTCAAGTTGACAAAGGAAAGTAACCAATTGCCTCCACCAACATGGCTAAGTCCTCTTCCTCTGCTCACTCCAAGATAAATCAACAAGCAATGGTAATAGAAGTTTAAATGGAATGCATCCAAAGGTATCCTAACTGGAAGAAAATAAGTCTCAATATGAGGACCTCATTAGGGAAAGGGAAGAATTTTTCAAAAAGAAACTCCTTGGGTTACTTTGATTTTGTTTATTATGACATTTGACTATGACACTATTTTGGATAGATGGCAGAACCATGATATTTATTTTTGAAACTTTAAAATATCATGCTAATTTATGGGAGATACAAATGATATATGTCATGGTAATTTCGATGCATTTTTATGGTATGTTATATGGTGCTAATTATTTATATTTGATGATATTGTGGAGCGACAAGGAAAATCTATAAATGATTATTGAAATAAATGGTGAATAATAGAGGGGGACCCCACCTATTTAGCTATTATATTAGTTATTAATTATCCTTATCACAAAATTACTTGTCCTATTTATAACTAAATTTATTTAACTTAAATAACTAAAAGTAGTTCAACTAGTTGGAGAACTACCTTTTAGAGAATAAAAGGAAGAATAAAAGGACAAGGAGGACATGATGAATTAGAAATAAATACTTCTGATAAGGTTTTATCTTGTTTCATATTGAGATTTCAAAATTTCATTCTTTCATTTTATGAGTTCTTTAAGATCAAAATCCTGTTTTTGACAGCAAGATCATTCTAAATGTGGAAAAGACCAAATGAATAATAAGCACAAACACTTGACATGCTTTAGAAGGTCATTCATTTGTCTGGCATTCTGTTTAGTTTCATTAGGATTTTTGAATTAATTTTCAGTTTCGATTAATACTATTTTGTAGAGTCAAGAATTGATGAGCTTGTGGCTTGGTTAATCCAGTACATTTTGGTCTTCGTAATTTTCTTTCAGACACTGGTTTTCTTTGTATGATTGTTAAAATTTCACCCTAGACTTCTAGATCTGATTTTGGTCCTTACCCTCGTAGGGATTTGAAAAGAGGCATTTGGTTGTAACTTGGAAAAGTTATCATTAATAAAAATCTAGTTTATTCTCAATGAACACTTGTCTTACTAATTTTCATATTGTATGTATTCTTTATTTTGTTCATTTTAAATTTATAAACATTTACACATAAACATTTTTTACATTTTTTTAGCAAAAGCATACATCTTGATAATAACATGAGGCCCAAGAACATATTTCTTGAGAATTGATTGTTAATTTTCCATAGACTANTTATTAATTATCCTTATCACAAAATTACTTGTCCTATTTATAACTAAATTTATTTAACTTAAATAACTAAAAGTAGTTCAACTAGTTGGAGAACTACCTTTTAGAGAATAAAAGGAAGAATAAAAGGACAAGGAGGACATGATGAATTAGAAATAAATACTTCTGATAAGGTTTTATCTTGTTTCATATTGAGATTTCAAAATTTCATTCTTTCATTTTATGAGTTCTTTAAGATCAAAATCCTGTTTTTGACAGCAAGATCATTCTAAATGTGGAAAAGACCAAATGAATAATAAGCACAAACACTTGACATGCTTTAGAAGGTCATTCATTTGTCTGGCATTCTGTTTAGTTTCATTAGGATTTTTGAATTAATTTTCAGTTTCGATTAATACTATTTTGTAGAGTCAAGAATTGATGAGCTTGTGGCTTGGTTAATCCAGTACATTTTGGTCTTCGTAATTTTCTTTCAGACACTGGTTTTCTTTGTATGATTGTTAAAATTTCACCCTAGACTTCTAGATCTGATTTTGGTCCTTACCCTCGTAGGGATTTGAAAAGAGGCATTTGGTTGTAACTTGGAAAAGTTATCATTAATAAAAATCTAGTTTATTCTCAATGAACACTTGTCTTACTAATTTTCATATTGTATGTATTCTTTATTTTGTTCATTTTAAATTTATAAACATTTACACATAAACATTTTTTACATTTTTTTAGCAAAAGCATACATCTTGATAATAACATGAGGCCCAAGAACATATTTCTTGAGAATTGATTGTTAATTTTCCATAGACTAGAAACCTAAGGTAAAATTCCCTCATATCTCACCTTAGCCTAGTGAGATTAAAAAATGATTGAGTGAGGACTTTCCATTCCTTTATTCAACAAGGGGGAGACTACAAATGTCCAATATAAATATTGCAAGATGGATATTATTGGAAATATTGTTTTTGTATTTTTGATGCTCAGTTGGATACCCTATCTTTGAATTCCTTTTTACTCTAAAGACCTAGCTCAAATGGGAGCATATGATATATGGTTGAAAATATTATTCTGATATCTTTCCAATGGTATATGGAACTCCCTCTAACTCCATAGGAATAAGGAGATATAAAATATTTTGTATGGTTGGCCCAACCATAAAGTACATGTCATCCCAACTAGTTTTACAAGTCAACCCTATAAGTGAATGCAGAAATAGTATAAATATAGGATAGATGTGCACATTTGAAGAAAATCCAAGTAGGAAGAGTAATTACAAGTGCACAAAAGAGATATGGGGTTCACAAGAGGATATGGGGAGTATTCTTTGGGTCTAAAGGTGCACAAGAAGAGTTTTTTTGGAGTTTTAAGGGTGAACTATACATGAATGAGGTCTATGGTGCTGCAAAGTGTATTGATTTGAGGTTGTGATGTTTTATTCTAACATTATATTATGGGAACGATGCTATGAGGTTTGCTAGGGAATGAAGCCTAAATATGACTAGGGTTTGAAGCTATGTCTGGAGTATGAAGCAAGCAAAGGTGTTGGAGCATGAAAGTTAAGGGTACGATGATGTTGTGAAATGCATGAAGTATGAAACGTGTGTTGAATTTTATTGATTCTCAGATCTTGATAGTTAGTTCCTTATGATTTCAAAACAATATTCACTTTCATACCACAATTATCATAAAATAACTATACACTGAAAATATCAACGATAAAAATGCAACGAAAATAACAAGATCTAGAAATATCAACCATGCAAGTAGACACAAGAACATGAGAATTTATCTTAGGAAACCCAACCTTGGGAGAAAACCCAACCACCTTTATTATAGAAGATTTCAATCCAAGATATTACCAGTACATCAACATCAATAGATCAAAATACCATACAGAGAAGATCCTCCCTAAGCCTAGAGTCTCCAAGAGATACTGTCTCACTAAAATAGCCAAGATGCAACCAAGAGAGAGATTATCTAAGTATAACACCTCTCCAAGTGTGGCACACTCACCAAGATAACAAGAATTCCAAGAGATAGCGAAATACCACAACTGTATTTGAAAACTGGCTAGTGCGCACTGTAGAAGGACAATTTTGTTTATCTATTGAAATGAAATGATTCAGCCTGTATTTATACTAATCCAGACGCTTGTATTTTTCCTGTGGGGATGACTTCTCATTCTGGGTATTCAATTTCACTTTATTATTTTCTGTATGTTACTGGTGGGGTCGAATTCTCTTCCCGAGTCTTCAATTTCTTCCTAGGGCTTCTTTAATGTTCATATGGGTCTTGTTGTACTTCCTTGTGGAGAATGACTACCCGAAGTTGAAAAAATTCAACACTCCCTCTCATCGAGGGAGACATTCTCCATAATTGGATTTATTTTGTCATAGAAAGGTTGTCCTTGAGCCTGTTTGATGTAGTCTTCTCTATCATGCACCTAGTTGATGTATACTTCTCACACATAACACCTAGTTGAGGTATACTTCTCCCACATAACACCTAGTTGATGTATGCTTCTCCCACATAACACCTAGTTGATGTATGCTTCTCCCACATAGCACCTCATGTATTCAATGGTCCTTGTAAATTCACATGATCAAGGATAGATACCACACCTGCACCATTCTCCTTAGCTAAGTCACATGTCCATTAGAGGAGAATGTATTCCCGATGCTAATACACAGAGAAAATCAACACCCTAGGCCATTATCCTTAGCCAAGTCACATGGATATTGGAGGAGAATGTTTTCCCAATGCTAATACATTGAGAACATCAATGCACTAGACCATTCTCCTTAGATAAGTTACATGGCCATCAAAGGAGAATGGCTGTCTGATCCATATGTACCTCGAGTCTTTGTTGGTCCTTTTCAAGTCACATGATCAAGGATAAATCCTATGCCTGGGCCATTCTTCTTAGCCAAGTCATAGATCCATTTGAGAAGAATGTACCATTATCCTTAGCCAAGTCACATGGCCATCTGAGGAGAATTTCTTCCATTCTCCTTAGCCAAGTCACATGGCTATCAGAGGAGAATTTTAGCCTGATACTACCATTTGGAGAAACACCTTGAGTCTTTGTCGGTCCTTTTCAATTCAAATGATCAAGGATAAATACTACACCTGGTCCATTCTCCTTAGCCAAGTCACATGGCCATATGAGGAGAATGTATGCCCAATGATGCCCAAAACATCAACACTCTCTCTCAATGAGGGAGACATTCTACATCATGCCAAGCTCGTCTCTAGATACTTGAGCTTCACTGCTACATTCTATATCATGTCTCAGATGATTTTCAATCTGCTCATCTGTTGATATGTGTTGGATATTGTTGGCCCTTGGTTATGGAAGGTTGTGAAGATTAAGGAAAGAAGCATGAAGTGTGAACTGCATGGAAGACAATTTGACTGAGATTGGGTTGAAGTGACCAAAAGAGAAGAAAAGACGGAGCGAAGTAAGAGAAAGAAATCCATTGGATGGGGACAGTGAGGAAGACAGATCAACAAGGAATATGGATAATGGATGACTCAACAAGTGAAAAAAGCCATCAATAGATGCTTTGGAGCACCTCGCAAGAAATAAGGAAAGACAGGCTGGTGAAGCCCTGAAAATGTGGGTCAAGTTGACCTAGGGTTTTAGACACCTAGGGTTTTGGTATTTAATGTTTTGATACCTAAGTTTCAACTTAAGGATGTCCAAGAGTCATTGTAATGTATAACAAAAGGTCTAGAGGAACTGGGATTGGGTTGTTGTTGATTAATTCGACATTCGTGCATGCTATGTGTTGGCCCTTGACCAAGTTTTAACAGATCCTTAGTCAAGTTTTACCTATTCTAGGACTTTGACAACCTATCGAATGCGAAGCGCAAGACAAAGCAGAGATCGTGGGATCTCGACCCTTTTTTGGGTCCTTTTTTGGATTTGGGATTATGTAACGGGTATGGGGATGTCAGCCCATGGGTTTACCCATGTTTAGGCCTATTTTGTAAAGTATAAATAAATGTCTAGGCAATGTAAGGAGAGGCATATATATCTATGTGATATTGGGCTAAGTGCTAAGTATGGATTGTATATTCTTTGTGCATACTATGTGAGACTTACAGAGCTACGTGCAAGTAATTGTAAGAAGGCTTGGTGCTGTACCCTAACTCGAAGAAGGAGGATCTGGAAGAGTGCACACATATCTCCTGTCGTCTACGGAGTAGGATTTTGATGATATGTGCCTGTAAGAAGCTTGAATGAAGATAATAAATAAGAAGACTTGGTGGACGTAGCCCCAGGGTGGGGGTGAACCACGTACATGTTGTGTTTCTATGATTTGTGCAATGTGTTGATGTGCTTATATGTTAATGTTCTTAGTGCTTTAATATAGATGAATGATCCGTCGATGATTAGTGCTTAATAACATGGATGTTAGATCTGACTGATGTATACATTCTTAGTGCTAAATGTGTTAAGACCCGATCTGTTTCATCATGCTCAGAGCTGTTAGATGCTAGATCTGGTTGGATACTGCGATGCTCTATAATTAGGGTTTGTCTGCGTTGTTACCAAGAACTGAATGTTGATGAATGTTTACTGTTAAGTGCTCTGTTAATCATTAGAATCATAGATCTATGTCTATCTAAGGTTGCACACACTTGAGTCCTGCAACCACCCCTGCCTCTACCTTGGGTGAGACTTCATCTGCTTCGCAGGTGTTACCGAAAGGGCCTGTAGTTAGGGTTTTTTTGGTGTGTTGTTGTAGCGTTGAACCCTCGGTCTTCCCCTGTGCCAACAAATGGTTCTGCTGTCGGGACTTGAAACAATGATTGCTAGGAACTGAGGAAGAATCTTTGTGCAAATATCCGACCTGAAACTGTGATTGCTGGGAATTGAGGAAGAAGAATCTTTGTGCAAAGTTCCGACTTAAAACTGTGATTCCTGGGAACTGAGAAAGAAGAAGCTTTGTGTAAATATCCAACTTGAAATTGTGAAAGCTTTGTGCGTAGATCTGTCACCCTAGTGTGCAATACTCTACTTAGTTTGAGAATCTCTTTTCTAAAGAAAAGAAGTCCTATCTAAATAAAAGAGGTAAGATCTGAACGCTTTGCGGTCTGATAAAGGTAAGAATAGTGAAAATTTCTAGATCTAAAATATTTGAGCTCTATAGAAGTAAGATAAGTGGAAATTTTTGTTTCAATAGTATGGATCTAGGTATGTTTAATAGATTCTGTCCTAGCTTGAAAACTAGGGCACTAATAGATGAAAGAAGGTTTGACATGCATAGATCTGATAAGAATAGTGAAAGATATGTTATACCTATGCATAGAAAGAATGTTTGGACTAACAAGTGGATGTAAGATCCTAGAAATAAATGTTTGTAGATTAGCTACTATGATCCTAGCGTGCAGTACATGAAGAGATGGGAATCATTTAAAATAAAGAGAGGATTAACCTTCTGTTACAGTTGCATAAAACTGGGACACCTTGCTAAGGAGTGCCCTGGAAGAAGACCCAATTGTCTTTGTTGCAAAGATATCGACCATGAAGTATTGGATTGACCTAAAATGATTTCTAAGCTTGAAGGAATGAACATGAGAAAATAAAACCCTAAGGAAGATCCAAAAACTACGATTATGGCAGAACCCCAGAAAGAATCAGAGAAAGTGTTTCTACAGATAAAAGACACCCTGAATGACCACTGACATGTCAGCTTATCAAATATCTTCAAAGAAAAAGCATGCATAGAATAAATAATAGGAGACTTCGACATTGACTGTGTTCTAGATGAGGAAACACAGGTGGATATCATGACAGAAAGAACTTGGGAACTTTTAGGGAAGCCTACTATGACTCCTTCATTGGGAGGAATAAGACTATTTAGAGGAAAGTTGATATACCTATGTGGAAAGCTCACCCATATACCTATGAATGCCAATGGGACTTCGACAGAGGAGGATTTCAAGATTGTTAAATTTATTGAGAACAATGCCCCATTTACCATGTTACTAGGAAAACCTTGGATTGAAAGAGATCAGGCCAGAAGGAAGGAAGAAGAAGAAGTTTTAGAGCACAAGAAGAAAGAGTTAAAAGATTTCATGATTGGAAGGATCACACACTTGATTGAAGAACATAAGAACAAATCGAAGCTATTTAACACTAGAGACCCGGATGTTGAAGTTGCAAGAACACTAGAAGACCCACATAAGATTGAAGTACCTATTCCAGATAAAGAAGAAGTATCACCCTCGAATCTTAGGAAAGAATTTCAACAACACGAAGTAACTATGCCAAAAGCAGATAAGAATCAAAATGGAAAAAGGAATTCCGAGATGAAGCTCACTTAAAAGAAGGCTAGAAAACTAAGTAAGAAGAGAGATACGATTGGAAAGTTACAGAAGGTTCCAGAGGGAACTTCACAGAGGGAAAATTTTCAAAATTGGAGCTTCGTCGGGATAACAGAACAATGCCACATGACACTTCGCCAGGGTGAAGCAATATAGCCACTGGGAAAAATATAACTGTTAGGCCGAGCCTCTGAACGGGTAGAAAGAAATTTATGGTTCTCCACCAGATCGTTGGACCACGTTGTAGCAGGCATAACAGAGTTAATGAAGGCTTCTCACCCATTGCAAGAGATCTGTTGCCAAGTTATCTATTTATCCCTTCACGCCATGCACCGAGAACACTTTTGATAAACATGAATTTGAGCCCGTAGACTTGTTGATTTTACACAATGATCATTGCTCTATTGTCCTCTATCCCATTGCAGTGTCTAAGTTACTCCTCGAACCTGATATTTCCAACCCCGAGCGTGTATGTCAGACAAGTTCAGCGCTGTAGAGAAAATTGTCGAGCAAGTTCTCATCGACCTCATGACCGAAAGAGAAATGTCGATGTCTGTAGGGTGACGATGAAGTAGAATATGAACATAAGCCATGCGAAGTAACACTGCCTAGAGATGAGGTTTACCCCTTGAAGAAGAGGAAGGTTTCCCCCCTAAAACCTTCTTCCTAGAAGAAATCGAAAGCCACCATGACCAAGATGCAGACTGTCCTCACCTCCATTGATTTTGACTTCATCATAGCAGCCCTGAAAGATGCTTCATTGGAAATAATAGAGAAACAAGAAGCCAAGTAGGAAGAAATATATGATAGAATTGAAGTCCAAATCCGCAGGGTACAACAAGCCCTTCAGTCCAGCCGCATAGTCTCCACTGCGCCCCTGCCATCTGGAGAACTAGAGTTGGGAGATGAACCATCCCAACTCCACCGACTAGCTGATACAGTTGAAGCTCGCCTTCGACGGGCACAAGAAGAAACATAACAAGCCACCTAGGCCTTGAATCAAGTGAAAGGCATAATCATAGAACAACACAACACTGCAGAACAAGAAAAGATTTCTCTCCAATCGAAGTTCGATGAAGAAAAAGAACATATGCAACAAGCAAAAGAATAGTTGCTCATAGAGAAACTCGAAGTGAAAGAAGCGGTCATCATAGCACTTCTCTTTGTGACAGTCTTAGAAATAAAGGAAGAGGAACAAGTCACGTAGCAAGTAGAGAAGCTCGCAGAAGCTATCCAATAGCTACAACAACACATAGCATACTTAGAGGTCCACACAGTGCCCGAGATTCCATAGGATGTAAGGGATCAAGGAGAAGCAACCACCAAGAGCGAAGTTGAAAGGATAAAGGCCCTTGCCATGGAATGCAAACAACTGAGTAACCATAGTTCCCACAATTATGAGAAATTCACTAAGAATGAAAAACTAAAGGCATTGGAGTCATAGCTCCAGGAAGTGAAGCAACAAGCAGAGACAATACAGGCATAGTTGAAGCCCCTGTTAGCTATGGAAAGAATGAAGTGATCCCAAGAGAAACACACTGCCTAGTAGCAGATCCACACTATCCATAGCATATTTATGGAAGTAACTTAGAGGCTCCAACCTATACAAGATAAGGCTTACCAATTGTTCACAAAGGTCGAAGGTTGAGGAGAAGAACTCGAGCAAGTTGTCACTACAGCTGAACAACGCCTAGAAGGACTTGTCAATGATGCAGTCATCTAAGAGTTCATTGAATAGGAGGTTGTGTCACAAAAACAAGTCGAAATAGCTCGAGCCATGCTCGATGATTTTGAATCAGAACTACCCAGACCAGAGTGACTCGGGATGAGTCACAAGTGGGTGTTGGGGGCCTGTTTTCCCTTGAAAAAGTTTTGGGAGGTCCTTGGTCAAGTTTGAATTATTCTGGGACTTCGACAACCTGTCGAAGGCAGAGCACAATACAAAGTAGAGATCGTGGGATCTCAACCCCTTTTTGGGTCCTTTTTGGGATTTGGTATTATGTAACGAGTATGGGGATCTCGGCCCATGGGTTTACCCATGTTTAGGCCTATTTTGTAAAGTATAAATAGATGTCTAGGCAATGTAAGGAGATGCATATATATCTGTGTGATATTGGGCTAAGTGCTAAGTATGGATTGTAGATACTTTGTACATACTATGTGAGAGTTGCAGAGCTATGTGCAAGTAATTGTAAGAAGACTTGGTTTTGTACCCTAACTCGAAGAAGGAGGATTTGGCAGAGTGTGCACATATCTCCTGTCTTCTATGGAGTAGGATTTTGATGCTATGTGCCTGTAAGAATCTTGAATGAAGATAATAAATAAGAAGAGTTGGTGGACGTAGCCCCAGGGTGGGGGTGAACCACATACATGTTGTGTTTCTATGCTTTGTGCGATGTGTTGATGTGCTTATATGTTAATGTGCTTAGTGCTTTAATATAGATGAATGATCTGTCGATGCTTAGTGCTTAATAACATGGATGTTAGATCTGACTGATATATACACGCTTAGTGATAAATCTATTAAGACCTGATCTATTTTGTCATGATAAGAGTTGCTAGATGCTAGATCTAGTTGGATACTGCGATGCTCTGTAATTAGGGTTTGTCTACACTATTACCAAGATCTGAATGTTGATGAATGTTTATTGCTAAGTGCTTTTTTAAGCGTTAGAATCATAGATCTTTGTCCCAGATAAGGTTGCAGACACCTACGTCCTGCAACCACCCCTGCCTCTACCTTGGGTGAGACTTCATCTGCTTCGCAGGTGTTGTCGAAAGGGCCGATAGTTAGGGTTTTATTGGCGCGTTGTTGTAGCGTTGAACCCTAGGTTTGCCCCTGTGCCAACATTATGAGTGATTATTGTTGCTATGCGAGAGAAGTTCTATGAGAGAGAGAGCATTCTCGTTTTGTAAGATCTTCAGCTGGGTGTGAAGATCAACCCTGCAGCTGGGTGCGCAGGGAGGGGAGAGAGGAGAAGAGAAAGAAAGAGAGAGATCTACAAGCTAAGTGTAGATAGAACTATATGCTTTCATCTCATATATTATAAGCACAATTTTGTGGACATATCCCTAGGGAGAGGGTGAACCACGTATATCTTATTGTTGTGTGTGATTTATGTTGTGTTATTTTGTTCTCTGATATACTGTTAAATGCATTATAGTGTTAGATATGAGATATATTATGCAAAGTAGGCTTAAGAAAGATAAAGAATAACTAGATCTATGTGAGCATGTTGCCCTTTATCCTCTTTGCATTTACTTTGGTTGTAGATACCTGCGTCCTGCAACCCCCCTTTAGCTACTTTGGGTGAGATTGCATCTGCTTTGCAGGTGTTGCCGAAAGGGCAAGTAGTTAGGGCTTGTTGGTGCACTGTTAGAAATGAACCTTGGGTCTGCCCTTGTGCCAAAAAATGGTTCCGTTGTTGGGATGAGAATTTTCTTGAGGGAATTTCAAGGTGGTTTCCATTAAAGACAGAGATTCATAAGTGGATAGAAGAAAAAGAGAAGGACTTCGTTGAAGCTCAGAATAAGAACCCTAATATTAGTACAAAGGATTGGTTGGGAAGGTATATCTTTACTAATATACAAAAGATTTTATTTGGAGGAATTCATAAGGAGCTATATGAGTGGCTATCCAGATTAGCAGATACCCATTTTGAGATCAAACTCAGACCACCTGTGGTTTGGATGTCGACGCTGATCAAGAAGGTCAAGAGAGTTGATAACGCCATGTCAAGAGCAGTAGATCACTGGTTTGATAGTACCATTGGAGGGTATATCACTGAGTTTGATATTGATAGAGTAGAATCATATAGCCAAGCATAGAGATATTTCTTTAAGGGGGCAAGAAGGAAATTTTTACAATTTTTGAAGTTGAAGATCAAGATGCTATTGCATGAGAAGAACATATTGAAGATACAGTAGTGGGTCAAATTGAAAAAGCTAATGTTCAAGAATTTAGACAATGACAGTGACATAGAGGTCAGACACACATGCAATGGGAGAAATTTCAGAGAAGTTCCTCTGGTGGACTTGTTTGAGTAGAATAATGAACCACCAACACAGGAGGAAGGGTTCTACAGTGGAGAAGAAGATGATCTACTGAACGAGGAACATTCAGAGTCTGCTAGGGCATAATAAGGGAAGACTGAAGAACCTCACCGAGAAGAGTCAAAAACTTCAGGGACTGCGTGTATTGTTGAAGTAAGTAATGTTACACCTCCTGTTGTTTTAACAATATTAAGTAACCCGAGTAACCTAAGTTATCAGAACACTCAGAGCATTGGTACAAGTGGTTCAGTGCATATTTAGTCAGGAACCCTAGGAATATCTATGGCAGATGAGATGAGATTACCCACCTTTAGGGGAGATGGATATGAAGATCTTGATCAACATTGGTTCTTATGCAAAACTGTATGCAGGGATGATTTTAGGGGCTAAATTTCGCTCATCGCCTAATTTTCCATGTTTTTTCCAAAAAAGAGATTCGCTATTTTAAAAATGTTTCGCCCAAACTCTATAGGATAAAATTATTTTACCTTAAAAATCGCCAAAATTTTATAAAAACTATATAAAATCCTTAGAAATTTGAATATTTTTACAAAAATATCGCCAAACATTTATAGTTGACATATGAAGGATTAGTAATATTCGCCAAGGTTTCTACATTTTAAAACAACTTTTCATCCTTAAAATCATCCCTAGCTATATGGAGTATTAACAATGTCATCGACGAAGATGTTAAGAGAGCTCAGTTCAATACTACCCTAAGAGACTGCACACTGAGTTGGTACATGAAGTTCGTCCAAGGAGTTGTCCAACCTAAACCACTGAACGAGATCAAGATTGCGTTGATTGTAGAATTCAAGAAACCCAAGTCGGAGTCACATTGCATCACAGAGTTGAAAGAAATCAAGAAGAAAGTAGTTGAACCTGTTTGGGAGTTTGATAAGATATTTAAGACCCTGACATGTCATTTGAGTTTTCAGATTCCAGACGAACAAAATAAAGAATGGTTCATTTCTGCCCTCTTACCACACATCAGAGTCCCTCTGATGCAACAGAAGATCGCTTCGCAAGATGAGGCACTGGAGATCGCCATGAAACTAGAATCAACCCCTATGGGAGAGTCCAGTTCAGGTATGAGTCAAATTTTGAGTCAGCTAACTAGCTTATCACTATAGGTAGAAGATATGAAAAAGGATAAGGGAAAAGATAAAAGAGAATATATTTGGTGTACCAGATGCAAATTAGAAGGTCATGATAAGGAGAACTATCCCCTATTTCATGAGTACTTGGTTTCAGGAGCCTCGATCCCTTTGAAGCAGGTTACTCTACCTTGGTGCGAGGAATGTAGAAATAGACACCGCCCTGGAGAATGCTATTACATGAAAAAATATGTCCAGACACCTACCAACCTTTACTGCACATTCTGTAAATATGTGGGGAATGATGAGAAATATTGTAGGGCTTATGACCTCTTGCATGAAATATCAAGAGACACATATAGAATTCAAGGAAAATTACAGTAAGAAGGAAATACTACGTAGTTTAACTCTCCAGGAAGAGGAAAATTTAAACCTCGTGGAAGATTCATAGGAAGAGGATGAGGAGGAGGCATGGTCTGAGGTCTAGGACAGATAATTTGTTATAACTGTGCACAACCAGGTCACTTGGCAAGGGACTTTAAGAACCCTTGTACCACTTGCAGTTACTACAACTCATTTGAACATGTCATAGAATATTTTCCTGCGTTGTTAGCCAAACTTTAGGAAAGACGAGGAGGGAACCAACAATTACAAATAATATTAGCAGAACCTCATGGAGTGGATCCTAGAATCACCGTTATCACTAGAGGAGGAACTGCTATAGGAGAAGATAGGGTGACTGAAGGGAAGATTACATAAGAATCAGGAGTTAGAAGAGCTGCAGAGAAGACATAGGAGTTCGATCCAAACAAAGAGAAGAAGACATTTGAAGAGGCAAGAAAAGAGTTTGGAAGAGATCAAGATTCTTCATCAAAGGCACAATAAAAAGTGAGAGAATGTGGAATGCCCCTGGCCCTTGATCAATCTGCTTTGCCCAGAGAAGGAAAAGAGGTAAGAAGACTTATGGAATTTTTATGTACTTGCATTAATATGATTAAGGATGAAAAATCCATACATGAATTACAAAATTTGATCAGACAGTATGAGATAGGAAGGTTAGACCCTCTACTGAATAAAGCAGTACATCAACTATCCAAAAAGAGAAGGACAAATAAGGAACTACACCTTAATGCTCAAGTTGGAGATTATGATACATATTATGTGGTCCTCGACTTAGGGTTGGAGGTCAATGTTATGATGAAGCAGACTTGGGAACTGATGGGAAAACCTAAGTTGATCTATTCCCCTATCAAGATTAGGATGGCTAATTAGCAGGCAGTGAGCCCCTTTGGTAGGTTGGAGCATGTCCCTATGGACATCGACGAGGTAAGAACATTTGTGGACTTTGAGGTGATTGAGATAGTTGATGATAGTTTTCCTTATCCCACGCTGTTAGGAATTGATTGGGATTTCAACAATTCCATTGTTGTTGAATTAAAGAAAATAAGAATGACATTTGAAGGTGATGGCCTTAGGGTCATTACACCTCTGGATCCTGATGAAGGTCGAAGATACACAAAACCCATCAGAGAAGAAGACCACACATATGAGCTAGAGAATATATATAAATTAATAGCAAGACAACATGACTACATTAATCCTACAACAGATGGGAATTTGAGCTGGCGAAGTGACAATGCATGTTCATCAGACTCATAAGAAAAACTATAGAACTAGAAGAGAAAAATGTATGAAGTTTCTGCGTGGAGATGTGCCAGATTGACCAAGGAAGTTCGTTGGATTGGCACAAAAGTAAGTAAATTGCCCACATTTGATGGTTTAAATCACTTAGAAAAGTTCTTACTGGAATTTGAAGAAGTTGTACTAGTACAATAGAGATTATTGGCACTAGACGAAGCTTTGAAATCTACTCTAGCAATATGGTGGGGGACACATAAAAAGAACATCATGGACTGGATAAGATGTCCCACTTTGATGAAAACACAATTTTCATACAACATTGAAGAATGCAAAGTTAGATACATAGGTCAAAGATGTATGAAGGACCATATGCGAGGTTGTGAGGAGGCCTGGAGCAACATTCCTCAAGAACAAAGGGTGCATAAATTCATCATTACTCTAGACACACCACCTATCAATTGGTATCTTCAAGTAGAAATGCGCGTCACCACTTCATATTGGTACGGTATGACTCATAGCTTTATAGCTACATTTTCATTTGAAAGCCAATACCCTTCAGTAGATCAATATCTACAAGTTTTCAGACATAAAGTCTTTGAGGAGGCACCTAGCCTCCCTTTGGAGCAAGAAGAGGATGAATGGACTGAACCTCTTCAAAAACTACAAGGATGTTACAATTTCAATGCTAATGAAGGTGATGATCCTAGGAATGTGAACATCACAGAAATGGAAGGAAAGAGAGACGTAGAAGGAATAAGAGTCAAACTACATTTCATTGGATAACCGATCAAAATCAAGAAAGTTAATATTGGAATAGAGAAAGCACCTAAGCTTGCTAATGTTGGGGATTACTGGGATGATGCCACCATTGATAAGATCACATAATTACTGCATGAATATTAGGACTTGTTCCCAACCAATTTCATTTATATGAAGGGCATAAAAGGGCCCATGGGAGAGATGAATATCCCCTTGAAACCATATGCAAGGCTAGTCAAGTAGAGACCCTATAGATTGAATCCCAAATATAAGGAGAAACTGAAGATTGAATTAGATAGAATGCTGGAAGCAGGAATCATAGAACTTGTTGAAGAGTCAAAGTGGATTAGTCCTATGGTGGTACAAGATAAGAAGACAAGAGAAATTAGGATTTGTGTAGACCTCAAGAAGCTGAATGATGCCTGTTTGCATGACCCATTCCCTACATCATTTACAGATGAAGTGTTAGATAGTGTAGGAGGACATGAGGTATATTGATTTACAGATGGATTTTCAGGTTACTACCAGATCATGATTGCCAAGGAAGATCTCCATAAGATCACATTTGCAATAGAATGGGGTTCCTACTAGTATACAGTGATGCCTTTCAAATTGAAGAATGCACCAACCATCTTTTCTAGGGTGGTGGTCAAAACATTCAAGGAGTTTTTACATACATTTTTGGAAGCCTATTTTGATGATTGGACTATTTTTAGCTTATTACAAAATCATATTGAATGTTTAAGACTAATATTGGATAAGTGTAGGCAATGCCAGATTTCCCGAATTTGAATAAGTGCATCTTCTTTTCACCCTTTGGATTTCTGTTGGGCCATATTGTGTGTAAGCAGGGGTTGCTCGTAGATCTGTCCAAGATTTCCATTATTGTTGATCTATCCCCTTCTACTTAAGTTAGATAGTTGCGCACTGCACTGGGACATACTGGATACTACAAGAAGTTCATTAAGGGATATGCACAGATTACAACACCTATGGAGAATATTCTGAAGAAAGATTGCCAGTTTCAATGGACAAAATAATGTCAGTAGAGATTCAACACACTGAAACAAAAAATGGTTACTGCGCCTATTATAGTTTTCCTAGATTCGAGCAAGGATTTTCATGTGCATGTCAATGCATATTCTATTGCACTAGGAGCAGTGTTAGCACAACCAGGAGAAGAAGATATTGACCACCCATTAAACTTTGCTAGCAGGAAGCTCTCAACAGATGAGATAAATTACACCACCATTGAGAGAGAAGGTTTAGCCATGGTGTACACATTGCAGAAGTTTCGTCACTACTTGTTAGGAGGCCACTTTAAGATGTTCACTGATCACTCTACATTGAAATACCTAGTCAACAAGCCAGTGTTGGGAGGAAGAATATGCAAATTGCTACTGTTATTCCAAGAATATGATTATGAGATTGTGGTCAAGCCAGGGAGAATGAACAAGGGACCTGATCATTTGTCTAGGTTAGAGCATGGAGAGGAACCTACTAGTCTGGAGGATACACTACCATATGCACAGTTGTTGGCCATTAGAAATATTGATGATCACTTCACCGAGATAGTCCAGTTCTTGTCAATAGGAATGACACCTAGTGAATATACAATCGTACATAAGAAACAATTGGTAGTGCGCGTTGCATATTTTTCACTTATAGCCGAACAACTATACAAGATGGGACCTGATGAGACCTTGAGGAGATGTGTTATGGATGCAGGATGATCACTAATTTTGGAAGAAGCACATGAAGGCATCGCAGGAGGACACTACACAGAGAAATAAACATCGCAAAAGGTTCTTAGAGCTAGCCTCTGGTGGCTTACTTTACATAAATATGCCAAGGAATACTATAAAGCCTGTGATGTATGCCAAAGAGTTGGGAAGCCTTCCCAAAGAGATGAGATGACTTTAGCACCACAAATGACTTTGCATGCATTTGAGAAATGGGAAATTGATTTCATGGGACCTATAAACCCACCAAGGAAGCACATAGGAGTTAGATACATAATCACTGTGACAAAGTATTTGAAAAGATGGGTAGAAGAAAGAGCAGTTAAGGACTATAGTGCAACTACAACTACACAATTTGTATTTGAGGATATCATAACCATGTTTGGATGCTCGAAGACCCTAATGAGAGATCAAGGCACACACTTTATTAATAAGAATATTGAAGCTTTGACTCAGGAATTTGACGTCCACCATCAAAAGAGTAGTCCTTACCATCTACAATAAAACGGGATGGTCGAAGCTTTCAACAAGATCTTGGAGACAACGTTGACAAAGATTTGCAGTGTGAATAGGGATGACTGGGATATGAGAGTACCAACAGTACTATGGGCCTATAGAACTACTTGCAAGAAGCTAACAATGTAGACTCCCTTTAGTTGGTGTATGGCCTAGAAGCAGTTGTCCCTATGGAATATTTGGTTCCTAGTATCATAATTTCAGCATTTACCGATATGGACGACACTGGTGCTGCTCAAGAGAGGCTTTCACAGTTGGTATAACTAGAAGAAGATTGATTTGTTGTAGGATTCCATCAGCAGGTACATAAGGAACGAGAAAAGGCCTATCATGATAGGCACATCAAGAAGAAATATTTCAAGCAAGGAGATCTGGTATTGGTATATGACAAAAATTTCATGAAGCATCCAGGGAAGTTCAAGACATATTGTCTTGGGCTATATGAGATTGCTTACATTACAGAAGGAGGAGTTGCGTAGTTGAAAACTTTGAATGGAGAATGGAAGGAAGGTTTGGTGAATGGGAGCCAGTTGAAATTGTACTATGACAACCAAATGCCTCACAGCTCTCAGTAAAATCATGAGAAGAAGGGTATAGGTACCAGGTGCAGTTGAAACTAGGTACCAGACACAGGAAAGACAATTTGCACAAGGAAAGAAGGGTGGGATGGAGCAGAAAGCACAAGCTTCCTCGCTCAGTCCAAAGACGAAGAAAAACAAAAGGTTCATAATTGAAGTGCCTTGAGACGAGTCACCTGTGAGTGTTGGGGGCCTGTTGGCCCTTGGTTATGGAAGGTTGAGAATATTAAGGAAATAAGCGTGAAGTGTGAACTGCGTGGAAGACAAGTTGACTAAGATTGGGTCGAAATGACCAAAAGAGCAGAAAAGATAGAGAGAAGTAAGAGAAAGCAAGTTGTTGGACAGGGAGAGTGAGGAAGATAGATCAATAAGGAATATTGATCGTGGACGACTCAATAAGCGGAAAAAGCCACCAATAGATGCTTTGGAGAACCTAGCAAGAAAGAAGGAAAGACAGGCTAGCGAAGACTTGAAAACGCGGGTCAAGTTGACCTAGGGATTTAGATACCTAGGGTTTTGACACCTAGGTTTCGGCCTAAGGATGTCCAAGAGTCATTGTAATGTATAAAAAAATGTCTAGAGGACCTAGGATCGGATTGTTGTTGATTGATTCGACATTTGTGCATGCTATGAGTGATTATTGTTGTTGTGAGAGAGAGAGAATGCTTGTATTGTAAGATCTTCAGCTGGGTGCAAAGATCAACCCTACAATTAGGTGCGCAGGGAGGGGAGAGAAGAGAAGAGAAAGAAAGAGAGAGATTTGAAAGCTAAGTGTAGATAGAACTATATAGTTTCATCTAATATATTATAAGAACAGTTCTGTGGACATAGCCCTAGGTAGAGGGTGAACTCTGTATATCTTTTTGTTGTGTGTGATTGATGTTGTGTTCTTTTGTTATCTGATATACTGTTAAATGAAATATAGTGTTAGATCTGAGATATACTATGTGAAGTAGGCTTAAGAAAGATAAATAATAACTAGATCTGTGTGAGCATGTTGCCCTGGATCCTCTTTTCATTTCCTTTGGTTGTAGAAACCTACATCCTACAACCCCCCTTTAGCTACTTCGGGTGAGACTGCATCTGCTTTACAGGTGTTTCCGAAAGGGATAATAGTTAGGGCTTGTTGGTACGTTGTTAGAACTAAACCCTAAGTATTCCCATGTGCCAAAAAAGATTTAATTATCCCTTCTTCACCATGTCTACGATGAATTCCTATAAGAAGATTCTGAAGTCACATTGCTTCATGACTTGCGACATTGGTTGTGATATAATTTGTCTCTACTATACTGAGTGCTATAGATACCTACTTTCCTGGAATTGTAACTGATCCCAAGATGAAGCAACACCCTGAGGTGCTCAATCTATCTACTGTACCCCTTGCCCAGTCAGAATATGTATATCCATTCACTTCACCATCTGAGACATATTTGAGGCCATATCCAAATGTACCATGAAGGTATCTCAACACATGCTTTGTTGTAACCCAATGGTAGTGTCTTGACTCTACCATATACTGGCTCAAGGTGTTTACTGCAAGGAAAATTTCTGACTTAGTGTTAACCAGGAACATCAAGGATCCAATTCACGGCTTGTACATCGTGGGATCCACCAAATATGAATCTAAAGTAGAATCACTCATCTTCTTTAGATTTGTCTCCATAGGTGTAGCCATGGAATTGCATTCTATCATATATAACCTCATTGGTATCCCATGATTGAGGAGGATCTCATATGATCGCTGCCACACCTCTAATATCAAGAAATAATACATCCATCCAAGATCCTCCACCTCACACTCTTGAGGTCAACTCCCTCTTGCACCTAATAACGAGCCACTCTGTTTCCAATCATGAGCACCGAGATCAATAGATCACCATAAACAACCTTATGGTAAAGGTGAAATATGCATCATTTTTGGTTAAAAGCAAGCTCATCAAGTATCCATCAATCTTGAAGTACCATACTCCCTATGAGTATTTACACTCTCTAGATCCATTTTTTCTTTCTGCATCTACTAACCTCTAAAGTTTTATCTCCTATGAATTGTCCTGGGAGGATGTTCCACCCTATTGGAGCTTGAGGAATGACTCCCTTTGAACCCTAGCTCCTTTTGAGCTGGTACTTTGTGGGGCCATCTCCCTCACCACTGGTGGAGGCACCTGCTCCACCTCATAATTGGAAGGTTTGAAATCAATGATGTGACTGATCGGTGCCATATAAATTGATAACCTCAGAGGTCATTTTCTATCCCTGAAAGTGTCAATGAGAGTTCCATGCCTCTCTACATCCTACAAAGTATCACAAGATAATGTTGGCCTCTTCATAGTCACTACAACATCTCTAGGTAGATCCAATGGCTTAGCTAGATCTATTGACTCCTCTTGATAGACTAAAGGATGGAAAAATGGATTGTACATTCATCCTTTGGATCCTTTTACTCCTCACTATCAATCTCCATATGAGACACTCTGTATCCCACAAAAGTATCCTTCTTCCAGAAGGTTCTAACTTCGTACTCTTCTCCTTTGGTACATGGATGTATATTGTCATGTACACAAATCTATGTCTAGATAGTCTACTCCATGTCTCAAACTAGAGACCATCTGATATGTTTCCTCCTGCAACCGTGTTATGAACTAAATCCCAATGTAGCATAGAAAAACCTCAGAATAAGTCCTCAACGCCTTGAAAAAGAGAGGAATTTAGATAATAAGCCTCTTCGAGGGGGAAACCTCCTTATGCCCACATAAATGTACAATTAAAAGACGATTCAAAATGAAAATGTCTCCTTGGTATATATAGGAGACTAGGTGGTATAATTACAAATTATGGACTAAAGCCGACATAAATAAAATAACATTACTAATATAATATGCCCCAATTAAGGGGTAATGAGCCACTATTTAGGGCTTAACATGCCCCTCCCCTTGAGACAAGGGTTGTTCGAAATGCTTGAGTAACTCTGGATGCTTCTGTATAAAAGACTCATCTTCCCAAGTGGAATATTCAACCGATAGTTTCCTCCATTTAATGAGATACTCTGAAATGGATCTATTCCTCAGCTAGAAAATTCTTGTGTTAGTGATGGCTTTAGGATCCAATATGATTTTTCC
>SNQJ01S0023299.1:48832-75603 GCA_010110895.2 Picea sitchensis | reverse complement strand
TTTTTAAAGCGCAGATCCCGAACAGATGGAGAATAATTTAAAAAAACCGAAAGATTTTTTTCTCAGAACAAGTTGATATACAAAAACCTCCATTTTTCATACATCTATCAATATCCGGGAGATATGAGATGATGATTGTAGCCCTTTTTTTTGCATTTGACCTCTTGAGCTTGGGGAAGAGTCTTGCTTATATATTTGATCATTTTGAATGTAAAAGGGAGTTGGTCAGATTAGAGAGGAAACATTTTTGTGCATTGTAATTTTTTCCAAGTGAATGGATGGAATAACAAGTGATTTGTAGGAATTCTTATGTCAGAATTTTGGTGGTTTTGTGTTCCTTTGAATTGTAATTTATCTTATGTGTTTACATCCCTTTAATATGTATCTTCTTTCTTGGTAAAAACATATTTTTGATCCAGAATTCATCTTAATGGTGCGTTGTTTCATTTTTTTCCAACTTATTAATGTTTTCAGGTTAAAGCAATCACTTTAGAATTCATCCTTGGTGTTAGTCCTTAACCTTGTTTTTGAATGATTGGGTGTCCCTAGTCCCTATCCTACTCATTTTTTCATGATTTTCTATTAAAACTCTGTTTTTACCTCTTGGTTTGGAAGATCAATTTTCAATCTTTATTGCACTTTTTAAATGATTTTTGAGGTTTTTAAAGATTAGGATTTGATATGAGAATTTTTTGTCACATCACTTTTCATTTCATTATTTGAATTTTCAATTTTTTCCAAGTTAGAAAAGGCGTTGCAAGAATAGCGCTATTCTTGCAGTGCCCAGAATAATCATTGGTTTTCATGTGCCACCCTGCCTAGATCGTCTCCTAACATTTCAAATTATGATTAGAGGATCTACATACCTCTTTATTATCTATTTAGGGTTGCTATTTTTATGATAACAACTATATATGAAGTATTGAGTTGTACTTGCCATACCTACATCAAATCAACATGTCTGATTATCATGAATGAAATCATCACCTTCCTATTTTAGTATGTCTATTATTTTATGCAGGGATTGTAGACAAAGAGATAACTTCTAGTTTTTAACAGCTCTCGGGAACTAAAGATTCAACCATCAATCTTATTAGAATTGTCTACAAGATCATATCAGCGATATGGCACCCAAAAAGAGTGGCCAAATAATCAAACTAGAGCCCAAAGGCACATAATTGCTTGAACCATTCCCTCAGATGGCACAAAAATTCAAGGATACTGGTTGGTTCGAATTTTTCTCAACGTTCCAGGGGCATGACGAACAAATCTCGATGGCATTTGCACATAATTTTGATAGCTTCGAATCTGTGGTTGGAAAACTTCTTATGCATGTGACATAACATTCTATCGCTAAAGCCTGCAGATTGCTAGTGTATGGGGAAATATGGTGGAAGAAGGAGATTGTGGTCATGGAATTTGTAAAATAGTTTCTAATTCCAGAGAATAAAAACCATAGATGGAGCAAGGTTATACAACACAGTTGGGTAAGGAAAGAATGACACATTGCATTTCTAATTATCCACAGGTACATTACATGTGAAGGCATGTTTTCCTTGGTTTATCTCTCATACCAGACTGTTGATTTATATAAATGGTGATTACCCTATTAACTTGCCCTATTTTCTGTTAAAAAGTTGATCCAAGATGTCTAAGAGGATCCAGTCCCATCTTGCCATAACAAAAATCAATCTTTTTCATCAAGGTTTGATTAGAACATTAGTAGTCTTCTCCTTAAATGAAGTCCAGAGATCTTGGGACTGGTTAATCCATTCCTTAAAACCAAATCTACAACCAACCAAATCCAAAACTGTCAAGGGGAAAAATCTTGTAAAAGAGAAACAAACTTCTTAAGCCACAAAAATTTTAATGAAAGAAGATTCACCTGTAGCTAGGGTAACTCGTGCTGGCAAGAGAAAATTACAAACTCAATAAAATATTGGTGATTTTCCTGTAGGTAAAGATGATGATAAAGACACTACTAGTTGAGGTAAGAAGCCTAAAATGAATGAAGAGACTGACATTTATCCTGATCCATATATAAAGAGGGAATTTGATGAATATGAAGTTTACACCACAAGTCCAGTTCAGACTCTAGTCAAACAAAAACAACAATCTACAGGTAAGAAAACCGCAAAGGGTAAAAAATAGAGTAAAAAGAAAACACCTGTACCTAAATTACCTAGAAGTAATTCTACCAGAGTTGCTAATAAATTTAGACTGAATTCAAAAGTATGTTTCATCCTTCCATCAAGAAGGGGAATCTCATAATTATAGAATATAATTCAGAGGATTCTAAGAAGGAGATAAAAAACCAGGCAGTGGCATATTCTTTACACAAAACAGAGAAGGAATCCGAGGACTTGAAGAAGAAATAAGAAAAGGGAAAGAAGATTGCACAGTACTCTATAAGACCTGTGACCAGAGAAACTAAAAAATTAGTTTCAATATTTGAATCTCTATTTAAGGGCACAGATGCAATTTATGATGACATAAATGATCTTTTTCTAGAACTAGACCAGATGCAAGACCTTCCAGAAACTATATACTTTGACAACACTGAAGATGAAGACCTTAGTTTTGGGCTATCCTCTAAATATGTGATTAAATGAATAAAACCCCAAGCTGCTATATATCTGAATTTACCTACCCATGTAGAGGAATATCCAGAATTTAAAGTGAAAGCAAGGAAGGAAAAAAACAGAGTAAAGGAGTTGCTAACACAATAGGGACAAAAAAATTAGGAACTGTAGCTATGTTTTCTGATGGAAGCACTACATCTATGTGCATTTATTCAGTCAGTGGTACTGGGAAGAACTTATTTGATGGCAGTGTTGCAGTTTTACAGGCTCAATTACTCAGTTCTGTCATCCAAAAATCTACCCTTCTTTTCTCTATATCACCCGCTCTCTTTGGAATAGAATACAATGGACCTATGGTACCACAACAGGTGCCTGACAATTGAAATCACCCATTCTACGAACCTCATATGGTGTCAACAATTGTCTTATACAACCTCAAAAAATAAGAAGAGCAAAAATCAATACAGACATTCTCTGTTTTTTACTCGTTTTAGTCTTTATCCTCAAGAGCGGTTTCATAACAGTTGGAGATAAATTCGTTGAAACCAAAAGAATTTTTTGTTGGGAACAAAACCCTTCACAAAAACCTCTCTCATTTTTTACACAACTATCACATTTTAATAGATTCGAATATATCTTTGAGGCCCATTTTTAAGATATTTCACAATAAATAATTTCATGTTTTAGTCACTAATTTTGGACAAGGTTGTAGAACAACTAGAGTTGATTTTTTGGAAAAACAAAGAGGTTTTTTTGGGGAATGAGCCCCTTCACAAAAACCTCTCTCTATATTTACACAACTATGAAAGTTTTGGAGATACAAAGAGATATTTGGACCATAGTTTTCAGGAATTTGCCAGATTTATTTTTCTAAAAAAATCTCATGGACAACAATTGTTGAGCCACCTCATCAATTCGACTTGGAGATCATATCTGATCTCCTCCTTGATTATTTGAAACAATAAACTAAATATACATGAGGAGGTTTTTAGATTCATTTCCTTTGGAGCTTGATAAATATGTATTCTTTCTATATAAACAGGGTAGAAGGAGAAGTAAAGGGTCGATAAGTTGGACATTCAAGGACCTTTTTTGTAAAAATCCATTGTAAGATAGTTTATATTCCATATTGATACTAAATGGAAAAGTCGTGTTGATGGTCAGATCCTCTTTCATATCTTATTCTATTTCTTTTCTTACTTGAATTCATTTATTCTATTGCAATGCATTTGATTTCTTGATTTTAAGTAACACAGTGAAAACTTTGTTGTTTTTGTTTATTATCAAGATTGTATTCAAGTACATGTTCTTGTTTCTCAATGATATTTTGAAATAAGAAATCCATATGGAGTTGACAAACTAGATACTCTCATATATTCCCTTCTTTATTCACATTATTAAGGTGACTACCATTTACTAAATCAATGGGATGTTTTCTTGCTTTTACATTTGAGTTATATGTTTATTGGAATTCTTGAACCAACTTTCAACCATTTTATAAAAATCCATTTCAAAACCCTTAAAAAATACCATTTCAATAACTTGATGATGCCCTAGCTTTCCCCCTCACAGTCAAGTGCAACTTTAGGGACTGACATCTTTTGGCGCCGTTGTCGGGGATGGAGGAACGAAGAATTTTTCCCTGGGAGAACAACGATGATCAATTCTATCTCTTGATGGTGAACAAGAGTTGGACAATTTTTCTGACTATATCATTCACTTGGCGACTCCATGAAGGAAGAATCCATTGACAACTCCACTGATCCAAGATGTTGAATCCTATGGAATCTATTTTGGCTTGTAGGTTTGCTCCATTTGATTTCTCCGGAATTCCCATTTTTCCAAATGTTGTGGCTACTATGCATGAATGGGGAGATTACCTTCCAAGGTTCAGAGGAGATGACCATGATCATCCTGCACAACATTTGATTGTTTTTCATCATTACATGGACCAACTTGATATTAATTATGAATATGTATTGCTAAAGATGTTTATGTACTCCTTGGTAGGAGAGGCGAGACAATGGTACCGATCTCTTCTTGTTTCGAGTATTTCATCATTAAATGATTTCCATGCTTCTTTTCATTCATTTTGTAAGAGGATTTATCCTACTGGATGCCTCTTGAATGATTGTCGTGAGCAATTTAAATCTATTAGCAAAACATTTTAGCAGGGCTTTAGTGATGAGATCAGTGAAGATATTTTGGAATGTTCTCATAATGCTCCTAAAAGTTTTGATGGCCATTTAGATGGGTCTCTTTGTGAAGAATTGGCTACTGGAAATATTTGTGAAGGCCAGTATTTTAGTGAAGAAATTCTTGAAAATTATATTGATGGTGAACATTTTTTTTTATCATTGACAGTTGAAATCAATCAAATGTCTCCATCCTATCATGATGAAAACGATTTGATCATTCATGAAACTTAGTCTCATTCTTCTTTTCAATGAGAAGTTTTTCAATATGTTGTTGATGATAGTGTCATGGATAGTATGGCAACAAATTTATTGGATTGTCATAATGAAATTTATGTTCCAAAAGAGCAAATTATTCATTTGTGTTCTTTCTTTGAAGAACATAACAAAACAAAATTTTGTGACTTTCAAAATTCAGAATTTTTTTATAGTCAACCTGTATACGATGAATATGAAAATGGAGAAGAGCATAATTTCACATCAACATTCATTGACCTGTGCAACAGTGAGCCCATTTTTGATGAGTATGAATTTGATGTTGGAGAAATAGATGAAGGAAATAAGCTTATCCAAGATGTTGTTGTTCACTGTCATAAAACAAGTGATGTTCATGTGTTGTTTCAAGGAAATCAAGTGGATTATGGTCTCACAAATACAACAAAAAATGAAGGGGAGCAGTTTGGGTTTTTTCAACAACTGAAATTTTGTCATATTATACATGATCTAGTAGCCATCTACATGGAGTCAGTGTTTCCAGAGGTTCAAAATTTTGCATCACTTGGAATTAAAGCAAATTGTAGCTGCCCATTCATTTTTTACTGCAAACATCTCAGTTTTTCTACATTTTCTTATTTACTTGCAAGAAAGAAGGCCATCTTGTCAGTAAAATGCTTTCATGGTTGCATTGGAAGTTTGATGCGACCTATTCAAGGAACTGATTGGTTAGTTGTGTAGGAGTTGTACATAAATAAGTTTATTTTTGAGCATGTTGGTTTCAGTTTGAAGATCAATTTACAGTATGAGAGTAGTGTCAAGTTTTCAGTATGCAAGAATAAAGACTCCATAGCCCAATGGAAAGACTACTTGCAATTTTGTGGTTGTTATTTTTGGATTGCAAATGAAGGAATGGATGGGCAGGGAGATAATTACAGTAAAAGTTGATGATGATGAGGGATGTGAAGGCATTGGTCAACAAGTTCTTAAAGTTTCATCATGAAAATTTATCCCTAGAAGGAGCCAATTTTAGTCCTTAACCTTGTTTTTTATTGATTAGGTGTCCCTAGTCCTTGTCCTACTCATTTTTTCATGATTTTCTGTTAAAACCAAGGATGATTTTAGGGGATACATTTCGATCATGGGATAATTTTCCATGGTTCTTCCAAAAATGAGATTCACTATTTTAAAAATGATTCGCCCAAATTCTATAAGATAAAATTATTTTACCTTAAAAATAGCCAAAATTTTATAAAAACTATATAAAATACTTAGAAATTTGAATATTTTTAAAAACATTTCGCCAAACATTTATAGTTTCCATATGAAGGATTAGTAATATTCGCCAAGGTTTCTACATTTTAAAATAAATTTCCATCCTTAAAATCATCCCTGGTTAAAACTCTATTTTTACCTCTTGGTTTGGAAGATCAATTTTCAATCTTTATTAGACTTTTTAAATGGTTTTTGAGGTTTTTAAAGATTAGGATTTGATATGAGAATTTTGTGTCACATCACTTTTCGTTTCATTATTTGAATTTTCAATTTTTTCCAAGTTAGAAAAGACGCTGCAAGAATAACGCTATTCTTGCATCGCCGAGAATAATCTTTGTTTTGCATGCGCCACCTTGCCCAGATCGTGAACTAACATTTCAAATTATGATTAGAGGATTTGCATACCTCTTTATGATCTATTTAGGGTTGCTATTTTTATGATAACGACTATATACGAAGGATTGAGCTATACTCACCATACCTGCATCAAATCAACAAGTCTGATTATCATGAATGAAATCATCACCTTCCTATTTTAGTATGTTTGAAATCATCACATACAATGGACCTATGGAACCAAAAAAGGTGCCTCACAGTTGAAATCATCCATTATATGAACCTCATATGGTGTCTCAATAATTGTCTTATACAACTTCAAAAAATAAGAACAACAGAAATCAATACATGCATGCTCTGTTTTTTACCTGTTTTAGTATTTATCCTCAAGGGTGGTTTCAGAACACCTGGAGATGCATTCGTTGAAAATAAAAGTGGGTTTTTTTTGGAACGCCCCCCTTCACAAAATCCTCTCTCGGTTTTTACATAGATATCACATTTTAAGAGATTCAAATATATCTTTGAGGCCTATTTTTCAGAGATTTCACAATAAATAACTTCTTGTTTTAGTCACTAATTTTGGACAAGGTTGCAGAACATATGGAGATGAATTTTTGGAATTTTTTTTTTTTTGGGGGAATGGGCCCCTTCACAAAACCCTCTCTTGGTTTTTACACAACTATCACATTTTTGGAGATACAAAGAGATCTTTGGACCATAATTTTCAGGAATTTGCCAGATTTATTTTCCTAAAAAATCTCATGGACAACAGTTGATGAGCCACCTCATCAATTCGATTTGGAGATAAGATTTGATCTCCTCCTTGATTATTTGAAACAAGAAACTAAATATATATGAGGAGGTTTTCAGATCCATTTCTTTTGGATCTTGATAATATGTATTCTTTCTATATAAGTAGGGTAGAAGGATAAGTAAAGGGTCGATAAGTTGGGCATTCAAGAACCTTTTTTGTAAAAATTCACTGTAAGACAATTTATATTCCATATTGATACTAAATGGAAAAGGCATGTTGATGGTCATATCCTCTTTCATATATTATTCTATTTCTTTTCTTACTTGAAGTCATTTATTTCGTTGCAATGCATTTGATTTCTTGATTTTAAGTAACACAGTGAAAACATTGTTGTTTTTGTTTATTATGAAGATTGTCTTCAAGTACATGTTCTTGTTTCTCAATGATATTTTGAAATAAGAAATCCATATGGAGTTGACAAACTAGATACTCTCATATATTCCCTTCTTTATTCACATTATTTTTTGATCTATTAAGGTGACTACCATTTACTAAATCAGTGGGATGTTTTCTTGGCATTCAAGAACCTTTTGTAAAATCCATTGTAAGACACTTTATATTCCATATTGATACTAATGGAAAAGACATGTTGATGGTAAGATTTTCTTTCATATCTTATTCTATTTCCTTTCTTACTTGAAGTCATTTATTCTGCAATGCATTTGATTCTTGATTTTAAGTAACATGCTGAAAACATTGTTAGTTTCTTGTTTATTATCAAGATTTGTGTTCAACTACATGTTCTTGTTTCTCAATGATATTTTGAAATAAGAAATCCATATGGAGCTGGATAAACTAGATACTCATATATTCCCTTCTTTATTCACATTATTTTATGATCTATTAAGATGACTACCATTTACTAAATCGCTGATGTTTTATTTCTTTTACATTTGAGTTATATGGTTATTGGAATTGTTCGCGTTCAAATGATCACAAGGTGAGAAAAATGGAGATCATCGCATACCTCTCGCTAGTCTACTGTATGTAACATCCGCGGGCAGCATGGGGTTACTGTGAAACAAACTCAATACAATCCAATCCATTAACTCAAAGCAAATAATAATCGCGAAAATAAACAAAAACATCAAACATAAGACACGTGGGTCGCAATGGTTCTAGGCTTGGTATATTAATGAAACCAGAGCATTACGTCAAGAAAGAGATGGGTTCCTTCTCCTCCAGTTGGAAGGCTCTTTGGGGCCCTCAACATAATGCTTTCCCTTACAAAATGAATAGAACCGAACTGAATGGTGAAAGAACTCCGGGTTATGCCAACATGGATTGTTTGTTAAAGGCTGAGATCTAAATCATATGGACAGCATAACATTGCTTCAAATTCCCTACTGAAACAAAGCATCCCCTCATGGCCTTTATAGAAATCCCCACGGGCGGTCGCATAACTTTCCAAGTGTGAATAGGGGCGCACTAGGGTTCATTTAGGTCTTTAATCCACCGGGATTTTGCAGAGCCGGATCTGATTTGAGGGTCAACTCATCTTGGGAGCCGGTCCATAAGCGGTTAAGAGGCCGACCTATTCAATTAAATGCACCGTGATGAAGCGATGCAGTTTTGTGTTGATATTCGTAGCGTTGTATGCTGCAGATGCACTAGCAACACGCTTTCGTCCTCTCACAAGCATGCGCTACAGATCGCTTCGCTAGGTGCCTTCAATTTTGGTTAGTTTAAGTAGTTTTGCCCTTCGAGTGTTGTGAAACAAATCTGCTGCCAAGGAAGTGACTCTACTGTCGCTTTGATGGTGGAGTTCTTTTGTCGTACATGTGTGCGCATACAAAATTTCAGTGATAATGTATGCCCCCTGATGGATGAGGTTAGAGCATACGATAGCCAAATCCATCAATGTTTCTTCTAATCGGTGAATGTTGTTGTAAGGGTGCTAGCTTAGTGGGACCCTTCTGAGCGATCCGTTGAAGGAAAAAAAGGAACCCGTATCTCGACATTCTGAGAGACGTGCATGAAAATATATACAACTGCGGTATTAAATGAGGCGTAAGCCATGCCCTATGCTCGCGGGATGTAACTCAAAAAAGATGATGTATGTTGGTAGATGAATCGCAGAATTTCGGGCGTAAATGATAAAGCTAAGATACCAGAACGGAACATACCCGAATAATGTGCAATGATCACCGAATCGCTAGCCGACGCATGATGTGGGCATTGATGGTCTCTACCAAGTCTTCGTAGGTCTCTTTGGCAAATGACAAAAGAACCGCAATAGTCGCAAAGCAAGACACACCATAACATGAGAGAGTGCTGGTGTCGAATGTTATGGGGCCAACGACAACAGGGAGAAAATGTTGTTTCTCCCTGTGCCATCCCAGATCTCTCATTAATAGAGAATGAGAATCAAGATCGGCCTCCCAGGAAAGCGGTGCCGATGTCTATTGTAAAAGGGGACGCTACCCCGTAAGCAAAAAGGTACCCGGAATTCCTCAGTGTGTGTGAAGGGCAGAGGTACATGGACGAAATAAAGAAGTGGGAAGACTCAAGAAAGCCCTTGGTTGGAGGATGCATGAAAATAGTGGCCGCAACCGAGTAACAAGGTCGAGTGTCGGGGACGCGCAAGACTGTATTGGGTTGTGCCAGAGGCGATAAGGTGAACAAATCTCGTGAGGGTAGAGGTAACTCCAATCAAGGGTACTCTGAAGATAGGGACGAGGTCGGCAAGGGTAAAATGTGATAAGTATTTCTCCAATCCAAGGGTGATATGGGTTGCGTGTGACCAAAAAAGCAAGTCGCCAACGGTGACGCATACAAAGAATGTACTGACCGAAGGTAAAGGTGTTTGTACAATAAATAATAAATAATAAAAAATTTGGGAAAAATGTACAAATACGTAAACGCGCCCCAGTTAGAAATGCGCGGCCCTGTGGAGGGTATACATTTGGCAAGCGAGAAACCCATGAAGGGTGGGGCCCCATTGGCGAAGCGCTCTCAGACATGAGGTGTAGGTGAATGGGAAAAATAGTTCCGGTGATGGGCAACCGATGTGGATGAAATGGTGGATTCCGTGATCCCGCGAGGTGCGTAAAATGGGTAACGTGAATCCAAACGCGGATGATTTGGGAGTCTGTATGGGAATCTAGAAAAAATGAGAAGAAGAAGTATGTGGTTGATTCAGCATGATGTAAGACTACCGAGACCCCATCCCTAAAGGGTAATGAAAAAACATGTGAGTGGCTTCGGTTAGTGGGCGGTGCTATGGAATGGGATTAACCTATGGTGAGAAGGCTTTACCGGGTTGCGTACCGAGGATGCAAAATGGAGGTGGGGTACTGCAGATCCGGGAATGGGTATCCTAAAGGTTAATATCAGAGTGTGTGACTGGAGTGTAAATGCAGTACAGTGGGAGATACTACATGCTAGTGCTGAGTATGTACCTAAAGGGGTTGTGCTGATTTTTGATGACAAAGTACCTGCACACGTGACAACCAAATACCCAAAGTGAACAATATCCAAGAGAGTATCAAAATACGAACATGTATTAGATAAATGCGATAACAGGCATTCCCGGGCCATGATGTGAAAAAAAGGTGCCCCGTGGGCTTAGGATGAAAAGTGGCCCAGTGACGGTATGATGTAGGCGCTGATGGTCATCCTGGTCAAGACGGCTCAAAATGGACGCCGTAATTCCCGGAATGGTGAGGAAGTCTGGCAAAACCCTATATATAGCCGAAGCCCATTGCCACCTCATTTGTACCGGCTGCTATAGTGAGTTCAAGAGCAGATCCAGAGGAGATTGAGCGATTCCGAGAGCACAAGGCATCCGTTTTCCGGCGTGCAAGTTTCAGGTTAGTGGTGAATCAACATCCCGCATAGCCATAGGTGCCAAATTTTGGGCGGTGGTAGGCACGGGGGTCAACGTGGAGCTCTTTAGGGTTTTGGTGAGGGTGGCCCACGCTGGTGACCGCTGGAGGCGCTGAAGGAAGTGCGCATTCAGATGATCGCACACGCTGCGATGCGCGGCTCCTGTCGGCGAATAGCGCCACGAGCCGCCACCAGGTATTGATAGGGCGAAAGTTTAGAGCCGCCACCATTTCGGTGAACAGCGCCACTGGTGGGGAAAACAGCGCGGACGTATGTCCGAGGGATGAACAGGTGCGCATGGACGCGCGCTTGTGGGTGGTGAAGCCGTGCTTTTGAGGCAAGGTTTTTGGGCGAAAAATTAGCTTACTTTGATGTCTTTGGATGAGTGTAAGCCAATATAGGACTCGGGCTATGCGCGTGGCGATCCGTGAGCTACGGAGGGTGCGATGGCTTGACCAATCCGGATCGAGTTACCGCGAGAGGTCAGTGGTCCATGCGAGGCCCTGGCATCTCGAGCGGCTTTGGCGACCGCTGGGTTGCTAAAGTTCTTCGAAAGACCTTTACTACGGGCCCAGGAGTACTTTCTCAAGTTCTTGATTGAGATGTGGAGACCAGATCGATTGTTTCCCCTACGCGAGGAGAGGAGGTCGCCTTCACCGCGGTGGAGGATGTTTATTCTGATCTGGCTCTTCCTGAACACCGCTATCGGGCGATCCGTATCGCCGAGATAATTCTCCGGAGGAGGTCCTCCGAAATGACATCACTGTGAGCACCATATGATCAATATCAAGGCGACACTCGAAGGATGCCCGCTGTAACGCTGGCGTGAGCAGTGGGATGATAGTGGAGGGTGTACGGATCTTGTTCCACCTGATTGGGCTGGTGGCGAAAGGGTGCCGATGGAGAGGGTGGTGGTGGTGGGCCGTGAGCAGAATCGGGATCGACCCATACGCGCAGATGATTACTCAGTTGGACCGCTGTCGGTCCATAGGCGTCGGGGATTTTGCATTTGGCTCCATCCCGGTAGCCTATTTCTTGGAGAGGGTGCCGATGTTGCGTCTGAGGGTGGTGTTGGAGGTACCTGGGGTATGAGAGTCGTGCTTGAGGCGGTGGTCATCCATTTTGGTTCTCCACGATGTTGGCGAAGGTGGCCATTATTTTTTCAGCTCAGGCGGCACAGATATGGCCGAAAATGTTGCAGGTGATACTCCGCTACCCTTATGTTAGGGTTGACTTCCGGGGTGACGAGGATATGGTACTGCCTCCAGGGTTGGTGTTTGACCACAGAGGTACGCTTGTGTATCGGTTTGTTTGTGATTTATGATATATTTAGCGTATTGGCATTTGATGTATAGACACCCATACCATATGTTGTTGTTTGTCTGGTGCATGTGCAGATTTGGTACTTCGCCAGCTGGAGGGATGTGTCTGCACGGTAGGGCAGCTGCAGAGAAAGAGAGGTCACGCGCGTGGCGACGTCCGGAGTGGATGATATCGCTGGGGGACCAAAGCAGGGTTCGAGATCGCCAGAGGGCACCGCTTTGATGACCCCAGCGGGGCCATCCACGTTCACGGGCGGCAATGAGCGAGATGATGATGATCCAGTCCACGGTTTGAGACGGTTTTCGAGACGGCCCGGAAAGGGCTGTGTGGATCCGCATTACAGGATGAGGAGTTCTGGATAGTGCATCGGGCTACCGGCCGCTTTTATGGGTCGATCATGCGACGAAAGCAAACAGGCTCACCAGCCATGATTTGCAGTGCGGACGCCGCCACTGGCGGGTGATCCGGCGGATAACCCACCAACACCGTACCGCGTGGGGTGGGCTACCACCACCGGAGGAGGGTATCGCGCTTTAGAGGCACCCCCGGGTTGTGGCTGAGGCCCTTTGTATTACCTTTGATAGGTCAGGAGCCGATTTTGTACCGGTTTATGGTGGCACGCGTCAAGGGTCGAGATTTTTGCATGTAAACATCGGATGTGATATATATATATGAGTAGACATATTTTGAGATCCAAATGCGGGTACATGTGTTTTGTTTTATGATGATGATGTCTATGTTTCTATATGCTGTGACAGGTGTATGATGTCATGCATGTAGCTTGATGATATATGCCAGCCCAGCACCCGGCGTTAGCTATGTTATCCGCTGTTTGATTTAATTCCTCGTAGTCATGTGTAAATGCAATGGAACTAAAATGTCGGTGATAATAACCTAACCTTGGTGCATTTGGCGAAGAGGCATGGATCGCGTGACACGGTACTCCATTGTTGATACCGAGGAACGCATCAGTCGAAAGAGTCGAGGAAAACGCTTACGTGACGTAATATGATGATGTCAAGGCCACTAAGAGGCCTGTATGACAAATGCGGTATTCGGCTTGGTTGTTGCGGCTGGTCCTATACATATGTGGCTTGAATGTAGCATTTCATGATGGGGCGTAGAGAGCCCAAGCAACCGGGTTAGAAAGATTTTCAGGTCCAATCTACTGCCACGGTGGTAACCAGCCGTGGTAAGCCGGTGGAGGAGCCATCCACACAGCACAAGTGATAGTTTAGACGAGAGGGTAGGAAAAAGATTAAAAACACTAACAAGAAAAGTAACTCCTAAAGTAGCATGACTACTCTTAAGCATAAAATTTCTCTTGAGGTATAACTCCATTGATGGTTCTTTGAGTGAGAGGCCTTTTGGGGAGGCCATGATGTATGCACCTTGGTGAGGCAAATGCTGGATGATGTAAGGCCATGCCAAAGTGATTCGACTTTTCCGTGGCCAAAGGTATCGCGAGCCGAGCATCATAGGCGAGGACAAGGTCACCTTCGCTAAATGATCGGAGGTTGACATGGAAATCAAAGGAGCTCGATCATTTTTAGTTGCCCTGCTATTCGGTATGAGGATCGACGATCCCTCATCCGTAGATCGGCGTTCAATAATACCCATTGAGCAAAGGTCGTGTAAAAGCTCGATTGCAGTGCTAAGGGTGGAATTTCACCGGATGGGGAGAGCTGATTCACCTCATGGACTATGAAATGGTGTGAAACCGTATGGCCCTACAAATGCCACCGATAAGCCCATAGCGCCAAAATAACATATGATGCCAATTGGTTTTGTGTTTATTAACCGCACGTTGTAACATGGTTCAGGACTTTGTTCATCGCTCGACTATCTGCTGGATCGAGGTAGTATGGTGAAGCAAACCCATGAGAGAAGCCTAACTGAGATGAGATTTCTACGGCGATCTCGCCTCCTCAAAATGTTTTCCATGATCGAAAACTAGTTGCAGTGGTAATTCAACCGGATGACATGGTTGAAGAAAAAAATGCTCGCGAAGCGTCGGGTGTTGTTGAAAGTGGGCATGGATTCAAATTCCATTTGGTAGCGCATCGGCTAACCCATAAATAAATTTATTTGTGACCATTGCCGGAGGGTGGATTACAAGTCATAAAATCAATGCCCCATTTTACAAAAGGACAAATTGCATTGATGACCGGGTGAAGAAGAGCCGGGGGAGCACGGGCTTTTTTGGTACAGATTACATTGCTTACATCGCTTTTACGCATGAATGTAATCATGAAACAGTAGGCCAAAAGTAACCGCCCGGATAATATTTTGAGCAGAGGATATACCCGAAAGATGGCCCCACATGCGCCGCTGTGGAAATCGTTTAAGACTTTGTCATCTTCGTCGATGGTAAGACATAGTCGAAGAATGGTATCAAACCCACGTAGATAAATAATATCTTCAATGAGGAGGTAATGGGGGGATTGATGTTGAATGTGTCGATGATCATCTCGTGATAAGGGATTACCGAACTTTTGAGTCTTCGTAGGGTAGACGAAGGTCGCCATACCGGGCGATCATCCAGCTACGATGTAAAGAGATGTTCGCCGTAAAGCCGCGATGACTTTGGGCAATTGGGAGTGGCCGGAAGGTCCGTGACTAGTTCGGCTAGAACGAGGGCCTTTTTTACTCTTTGGTGTTGAGAACTCAGGTCGTACTCCTGATAACGTAGATCCATCGAAAATCTTATCTTAACTTGATGCACGACGAGCAACATTGCATAGGCTGGAATCAGACCTTTGTGGTGCAAAGCAGATGTAATGATGCAGCTTCGAACCGGGTAAGGACAACCAGGCGATAAAGTTTCTCTTCAAGGTTTGTAATTTCCGTGGGAGGTCTGGAGAGGTTCTTACTAACATAATAAATAACTTGTTCATGATTGCCGCCCGAAATGGATTTGTGAACGCTTTCCACATCGATACAAACTGATGCCGATAATATGAGGATGAAATCGCTACCGTAGTCCGCACTAATTAAAGGTGCTTTTGAAAGTGCTGTTTTGAGGTCGTTAAACGATTGTTGGGCATAGTCAGCCCAATGAAAAGGGATGTCCTGACGTAGTAAGCGGAGGAAACCGTGGGTGCGTATGGCGTAGTTAGGAACAAAGCATCTAAGAAAGCTATTTCGGCCTTGTAGACTCGGAGTTGTCGTATATTCCGAGGGGGTGGAATTTTGGGGATGGCTTTGACTTTGAGGGGGTCCACTGAAATACCGCCGGTGAAACGGCTGAAACCATGAGGCGCCTTCGCGCGATTGGGCATAACACACATTTGAGGGGATTCCAACGGATGTTGTAATCATGTATCTGGAAAGATGATTCAGAAATCATCAGGATGTCAGCGCTTCTTTAGGTCGAGCGTGAGGGGTCATCTAAGTAAGCTGAGGGGATGATTTCACCGATCGCGGAAATATGTATGCCATCGCCGAAAGTTACGCCCAAGATTCTTGGGCCAAAAGGCATGAGACGATATGCAAGCACCACCGGGTAATGAATGCGCTTTATAAATAATCGGGCTGGTGAATTTGAATTTGTTATACGCCAGAGAATCCGTATCTATAGCGAGAGGAGCCTCGTGGTCGGCGCAAATGGCCGATAACTTGATCGAAGCGAAGGGTGTTGAAAGTTGTCTTTAGACATGAGTTGTTGATCGGCAAACCGCGCGTGACGGATAGTGCCCCGCTTTGTCGATGGGTACAGGCTGGAAACCCATGAAGCGTAAGCGATGGGATAAATAAACCCAACAGATTTAATTTGTCAATTTCGGGCTTTGATAGCCGCCAATCTTGGATGGATGTGGAAGCTACCGCTATTTCCGCTAACGGTTGTGATGTCAGGCCATGTGTCGAAGCGATGCTCGACGATAGATGGATCAAGACCCGGCATCTCCGTGTATGACCAAGCCAAGATATCCCCTCCGTGTTCTTGGAAGAGGGCCTTGTATGCAGTGATTTCCTCAGAAGTACAAACTGCTCCAATGATGACTTCTTCGACTATGCCCGGTTTAATGGAGATGTCGATTTTGATGGTGGGGAAACGTTAGCCATATTACCTTCAAAAGTGTCCGCAGGAATGGGATTCCTTTGAACCAACTGATAGTCCCAGAAGCGATAAAATCTTGCCTCACCTTCGTATATGGGGTTTTGACTAGGAGGCATGATGGCTCTGCGGGAGGAAGAGCACGATGATGTGGCGTAATCCCAGGGAAAGTCTGGGCTGGGTAGTTCTTCCAAGATTTCCTCGCCGCTTTGGAAACAACGGGAGTACAAAAGATCGAGATGAGTGATCTCAGTACCAGTGTGATTGCCCCGATAGCAAGGGAGGTATATACGCTGTGAAGGTGAGGGTCTACCGGCTACGGTTTGCGACAGCACCGAGGCACCGATGAAGGGTTGGGTGGAGGGTCCTTCGATGAACAGAGAGTTGGGAGGATTGGTAAATCCTCAGACATGTCATGTAAGAACCATGGAGGCGCTGGGAGTGCCTCAAATTCCCCTCGAGATGACAATGGATGATCTCTGGGTGAAGTAACGCCACCATCGGGTTCGGGTTGGTGCTGCCTGCCACTTGATATCACGAGGGCAAGGATCATAGTATTACTGGTATGTGAAATGGGCTAGAGAATCGCAGAGAGAGCAAGGGCATCTCATATATTCATTAACTGAAGTAGTGACATAAATAATGTCAGTGATGTTTGAAGAGGATGTGGGCGGGCGGTTGTTCCGAAGTTTTGGCGACAAACCGCTAACGCCCCACAAAATGTGGCGTTGGCTGGCAATGGTGAGGTAAATGGCCATATTCCTAACATATAGCACATGCACCGCAGTCCCTGGAATCCTTTGCTACCGAAGGATTGGGTGGCAGTGGTAATTTGGCAAGAGGATGGAGTTGGTGGGTGGGATTGGGGGGAATCAAAATCCATAATTCCGGGCGAGATGGAAGTTGCTGGTTTGGCGGACCCTCCTTCGCTACATAGAGCTTAAGGGTGGTGGATGCGCGGGGCTGGAGTGGTGGGTCTCTTCGCTTCCCGCTTCAAACCGGAGTAGGGGAGGTAGGGGAGTATGGGGTAGTGGGGGGTGGGGGTGGAGGGACAGGAATTGCCATGGGGAGGCCCGCCTGTAATATCTGGGGACCATTTCGTGGACAAATACTAATAATCGATCAAGCACCACCATATTGCAGTGGAGTGCAAGGCGCTAATTGAAAGCTTCGAGCACCGGGTGGTGGGTAAAGAAGGGAATTTGAGTGAGGGTCGGGACCCATTCAAATGGGACTAGGTCCTCGAGGGGGTGTGGATTCGTGGACTGTAGGGGTCGATAAATTTGCTGGAGGCTCTTGTGGGAGTGGTGTTGTGACTGTTTAGACGTCAGGATTGGCTGAAGCCTCTGGAGGAGGATGGGTATCTCCTGCGGGAGTTTTGTTAGATGTAACGACGATACCTGATTAGGGGGAAGGAGGAGGTGCCCATGATATGTCCCTAATAAGGAAGGATATTTGAAAATCCCAGGACACATCTCAACGAGTGGATATAATTTCCTTGGTTGGTGGATGAGGGAGAAGTCGCCATCGACATTTAGCAGGTTAAATTCCATAATGTGAGACTTAATCGGCGGTTACAATCTTCCGCTAGGGGAACATGATTGTCCCGAAAGACGTAAGATGCCACTTCACCTTCATAGCTTGTTACGTAGCCACGGCCCCAACAAGATATTGTAATCGAGTGACGTCGATAACTTCGATATAAATCAGAATAGTCTTGCCCCCGAGTTAAACGGGGACATTTAAAGGAGCCCTTCAGATATGGATGGGCCCGGCCATAAGCCCGTGAATGTGATGGCGGATGGTGTTAGTCTGGAGAACCAAGTTTTTTCCATACCGCTTTGGACATAATGCATGTAGATTTACCTTCATCGATGATAATCGGCTGATGATGATGTTCCGTGATTTTACTTCAGTATCGAATAGAAACCGCAATGAAGGCGCAGGTTCGAACTATCAAGGCCGCGATGAGTCGCCAGACGCAAGGGTCGACCGCCTCCTGGGCGAGGAAAAGTAGTGAATTTCATTGTGGTGGCGCAAGTCCGAGCATCAAGACCGACATGGCAAATGGATCAGACTTCAAGTCGTCTACCAAATTATAGTTGTGAGCTTCCCTAGCTTGTGGGTTTTGGACATTCTTGTGCAATGGGACGCGAGGGATGCGTAATGGTTGTTCGACGGGAGGGCAAGGGATCACTAACAGGGGTCCCATCAATGTAGGGTTTGTCCGAGGATAGGCGACTCAAATTCTCGGATACCACGATTCCGGTGTTTGCGTATTAATTTTCCCACCGTGAGGAGGAATTGGCATCACCGGGTTGTTAGGGTTGTGTTATTGTCCTGCTTGAGGTGGGGACGCTGTGCATCCTGTTGGGTCTTTACCACACCTTGATGTGGAATAGGATTTTGTAGTACGGGAGGGGGTTGTTGCACATACCGCTACAGCCTCGGCCATACGGGTTGTGTAGGGTAGGGGAAGATTCCAGTCTTCAACCTTTAAATCACCGATCCTGGACAATGGTGAGTGTAATGACCGTATACGCCACAGAAAGCACAAGGGTGATTGGTTTTAAAAGTATTCCTCCCTTGGCATTTGTTATTATTGCCCCTTGGTGGTTTTGGTTCCCCTGGTTCTGTTTGCCTCCAGGTGGTTGGTGTTGTGGGGATGGTTCCCGCCTTAACCAGGACTGTTGTTATTCCTGTTCCTTCCCCTTTCCCCGTTGTTGTTCACGGATGAGGTGGGTTGGATTACCATTTGTTCAAAATTCGCAATCGCTCGAAAGTGGTGGAAGGTTGAATAAAATTTACCCCCATGAGGATGGGGGGGAGCCATGGCTGTGGAGGGGCCAGAAACCGGAAGTATGGATTTTGTGGTGGAATCGATCCATAAGGTACATAGGAAGGGCTGCCTGGCTTTCATGAATGTAGTCACGCTGAGGGAGTGCTACTTCTTGTGGCAATAGGTGGATGTATGGGAGGTGCCGGAGGTCCAATCATGGGGTGGAGGGCAGCAATAGGGTATGCAGCCGCGATAAGCCGGGTGGGGTAGTAAGGAGGCCTCATAAACCGGGTACAGAGGTGTGCCATCAGCGGTGGTTGGGATTGTGGACTATGATACGTGGTGGTAATGTTCTATTAGTCCGCCCTACCAATGAGACATCCTGTGCTCTGTCTCGGCCAAATGGTGGTAGGGTTTAAAGATCAGAAGAACGTGGTATAAGTATCCCACTGCATAAATGAGGTCATATTGTTGGGCCTTAATAATGGCTTCCCTTCGATTGAGGAAGGTGGAAGCTACGTCTTTACCAAGTAGAGAGATAAGTGATCTAAGAAAACCACTACAATCGCTTGTTTCCAGTGGTTTCTCGCTTACAATAAACTACGCCGCTTCACGCCATCATGAATGTGGCCATGTGGCGTGGGTGGGTCGAGGCTCATTTGAATTTAGATAGTAGTTCAGACCATTGTCATGGCGGATGGGTAATTGAAAGGTCAAGAAGGCTTCTATTAATGAATCAGCGGTCGTGGTGGGACTTCGGGATCTTCTTCACATACCATTTGGCTTTGGCTGACTGTAAGTGTAGCGCGGAAATAATCGCACTGGATCAATCGGGTCCATGATGCTATTGGAAGAACACCCATATAGATGAAAGGTCATAACGTGATTATTGGGGTCATCCCCTGCCTTTCCCTTCCAAACTCTCAAAATGTCTGAAGGAAGTTTTGTTGACATTGGAGGCCATTTGGCGTCATGCAATATAGGATCGCTTGTGAGCTTTGTGAGATCCGGAATGTTGAGAGAGGCCAACATGGCATCCAGAGGGTGGGGGAGGGTTAGCTCCAAACATGTTGTGTTGTGAACCCACCCTTGATGGGGACTAGGTGGGTTGGTGCCCTCCTTGAGAGGAAGTGGGTCCTCGGCCTCCGCAAGAGGAGAGCGAGTGGATGGATGACTTTGGGAAGTTGACCCTAAGTAATGTAGAACCAAGCAAAGCTGATCCTGGGTAAAATGGCAGTAATTTGTAGGAGGGAAGGAGGTACTCATGGAACGAGTACGACCGTGATAATCCCTAAGTGATAGGAGGGAGGTTGGAGTAAGCTGTGAACAATGGGGCTCCAGTGGTTCCCCAAGGATGTTGGGCTAGTTGTGTGGAATGTGTGCACAAGTGGTGAGAGAAAATATAGAAACAATGAGCTTTTGGTCAGGTTGATTTATACCCATATATATATCCAACCAAACCGTAATCAAATGTGCATCATGCATAAATGAGAAAGAAACATATATGTGGGTAAGAGGGTTTTGTCCGGGGATGGGGAACTAAAGAAATAAAATACTCGTGGTCCTAGAAGACGTGAACGCCCTTCCTCCAAACAGCATAATCGATCTTCCAATAGCCTCAACAAAGGAGGGTTCAGTCACCCAAGGAGCTACCAGGTGAAGAATGAAGTAACTGCCATGCAATGAGGTGTAGATGGTGCAATATCCCGAAAGAGATTGTGATACCTCCCAATAGCCACAATAAAATTCAGAAATTGCTGCGCGACAGCAGCCCACAATTTCCACTCGGGTAGATGTCCTAAAATTGGTTACTAGGTACCCGGTCCAAGCGCCGACATTTAGATTTTCGCCTAAGAAATGGGTCATAGCCTGGATCCCGTCCAAGAGGTGGGTGCCTCTGGAAGGGGACGACAACAACCGGACTCCTCGGCCTTCAATCTCTTCACGGTATTCTCTACCTTATGGTGTTATGAACACTTGACTTGGAGGTTTTTTAAAGTTCCCTATTTTTTTCAACTTCTATGTTTGAATTTGTGAGAACTAGATAATCTGGGGTTATTTGGATTCTTACCCCCGAGATCCTATTTAATTCAAAATTTTCTTTTGGCGGCTCCTGTGGAGGACAACTTAGGAGTTGTTAGTACCTTAGATGAAATTCCTTGTTTTGTAAGGTCAGGGGTGAAAACCAACCTCGCTGATTAAAAAGTGGGAGTGGATAGTCCACCAAGAAAGATGGGGTGTTTTCAGAATCCCCTTTGGAGGAAACCTACTTAGATCCTCCACGCTTCTGGAAGAGGCTATGTGGAGTGCAAAAGGATTTCTAGTGTGAGTGAAAAGTGTACCAAATTTTAGCGCTATTTAGATGTCACTTTGCAACATGTGAACATCGCTTGGTCCTCTTGTATGCAAGAGTTTGATTTACTTAAATCAACTAGATGTCATTAGTACAACCTTTCAGAATTTTAAAATCCCTAGGAGACCAGCATGTGGACATTGTGGTCCGCCATCGCCCTTTTAACTCCCTATGTGTGAGTTAATCAGAAAAGCGTGAAACTATCCTAGATTGAAAATGTGGGCATGTGTGGGCCCGTTGGCAAACTTTTAAACTCTCCTAGTTTTGATCTAAGAAAGAAGCAAATTCAAACACTAAAATGAAACTAAGAGGGGTCCAAAAAAAAAAAAAAAACGTTGTCCTCTCCTAAAAGTTTTTTTTTTTTTTTTGTTTAAAGGGAGATGATCGCTAATTCCTTTTCCGATTCTCAAGATCGCTTTGGAGTCTGAGAGAAGAGCATACTCAAGATTGTTTATCTTCAATTTCTGAATCCAATGAGTCGATGGGATTTACAATTTGATGTTCCACTGAAATTATAAATCAAAGCAAGCCATCCACGGGCTTTAAAACAAATATAAAATGATTTTATCCACCTAAGTGCCTTATGTTTGTTCTGACTATCCCCTTTGTATAAGTTGAGGCCCACGGAAAGTGATTTAATTCATGCATATATCATTGTTGAGAAGGAAACTGGCTTTCCCCACATCAAAAACCTTTCATAAATGAAAATTTTGGTCTCCAATGCGCTACTGCCATCGAGATTGTGAGGCACGCGGCACGCGCTTAAAGAGATGCAGATAGCCCAACGCATGCGCTGCTGGCCTCAGGTGGGTGGAATATCCGCTTGAGAAAATCTCACCATTCTCGCTGACTGGGCCGGAATCGAATTTGCTAATGTGTCGGGCCGAAAAGTCAGCTTTGAGTCCCCTGCTAAAACAAATGTACAGAAAAGCCAATTAAAACCTAAATTCCGGGAGGAGGATTTGATACTCTAAATTCCTACGGAGTCGCCAAATTGCTCAAGGCTCAAATGGATCGCCTGTGTGAGAAAATGGAGACTCGCTTCCTATACCTCAGTTAGTTCATCGGGCGTAATATCCGTGCGCATGGGGTTAATGCAGGAAACAAAATCAATACAATCTAACTATTAATCAAACAAAATTAACATTGCTAAAATAAATAAAAAATATCAAACAGGGGCATTGCTTTTGAGTCACGCAATGGGTTCCAGTTTGGTATATTAATGTTCGCAGGTACATGCTAAAGGAAGAGAGTAGAGGTTCCTTCTCCCTCCAACCGAAGGCTCTTTGGGGCCCTCAACATAATGCTTTCCTTACAAAATGAAAAGAACTCTGTTCTGAGTGGTGAAGAATCCCCTGCTATGCCAACATGATTTGTCGGTCGTGCTGCCGAAATCAATCATCCTGATGTATAACATTGCTTCAAATTCCCCGCTAAAATAGTTCCCCTTTGGTCTTTTATAGCAATCTCAGCGGTCGTGATAATCCTCTCCGGGCGAATAGGCTTTTGATTAGGGTTTTATTTTAGGTCTTTAATCCAATCGATTTTTCGCAGAGCCGGATCTGATTTGAGAGGCAAATCATCTTGGGAGCCGGTCCAGAGGGCGGTCGGGAGGTTGACTTATGCAATTAATGCACCGCATTAGCAGATGCGCGGCTTTTGCTGTGGATACCACGCTGGCCGTGGTGCTGCGATGCCAGGCAATGATGCTTTTGTCTCCACAAGATGTGCGCAGATCAAGTCAGCCAGAAGCACCTTCAATTTTTTGGTTACTTGTATAGTTTTTTTCCCTTTCCGCCTTCCTCCCGAGTGCTTCAGTGGAACAAATTCAAAGGCTGAGGACTTCATTGGTCAGCTTTGATGGTGGAGTTCTTGTCGCCATGTGCATGAAATTCCCAAAGGATAATGGAATTATTGAACCAAATTTCAACCATTTTCTAAAAATCCATTTCAAAACCCTTAAAAAATACCATTGCAATAACCTAATGATGCCCTAGATTTCCCTCTCACAATCAAGTGCAACTTTAGGGACTAACACTTGGTTTGATGCTCTAATTTGTTGTATTTCACCTCTTTTACATTCACCTTCTGCAATAACGTGATCTAAATTTTCCACCAAAAGCTGCCTACCTCGCTCCTGTGAAAAAACTCTCTGTTTCCCATCATTTTCACTGGACAAAAAATTGTTTTTGAAATGACTCCATGACCAATGGATCTGTCTCTTTTCTCATCAATAGACCTTTAAACAAAAAAATCAACCTTGTTGAGATTATTACCTAGCCTAATATCTTATTGGTCGAGTAATCTAAGTGAGAGAGCCCTCTCCAAGGCTAGAAGGGATAGATTTTGACCTAGAAGTGGTTTTCGGTTACCTTTGTCTATTTATTTCTCAGCCTTAGAAATTATAGAGTGCTAACATTTTTGGCAAACATAATGGGGAATGTTCCTCAGAAAAGTGTATCAAGTTCCAGATCTGATTGTTGATGGTGGATAATGATTAGGCACATGAAGGCTAAAATATTCACTTGGCGACTCCAAATAGAGTTTCAAATTTTTCGGGGAGACTCCACTGGTAGCCGTATCCAAAAATCAAGATGAGTTCAAGAATAGAATGCAGGTATGCTCCTATGGACAGATATGGTATTACTAGTTTTCCAAACCCTATGCCCCATGTTAATTGGTTGAATTATCTTCCATTATTTAAAGATAAAAAAGGAGATGATGTTGCTATGCATTTGTTCAAATTTCATTTGCATATACGCAAGCTTGGGGTTAAGTTTCCTGAAGACGGTTTAATGAAAATGTTCATGGAAACCTTAGAAGACAAAGCTAGATCTTGGTATGAAGGTTTTCCATCTGCAAGTTTGTGTTCTCTTAAATATTTTCATGCTGTCTTTTATGATCATTTTAAGGAATTTTGTCTTTCCTTGCCTTGAGATGAAAAATGTTGTGCATATTTTGAAGATTTCTTCCAATATTTTTTAAATATGTATGGTGATGAAGAAAATATGGATGATGAGATTAAAGAAGCTTTGTATGAATTTTCATCTCAATGGAAAGAACAAAGAATAGAAGGGGGTTGGTGCCATGATTTTCAAGTGGATTTCCACCAAGCAACAATTTTTGCAGCTGAAGATGAAACTGATTAGATTGTCAGGGATCAACAAGCAGAGAATAGTGAAGAGGAAGGGGTTGTTTTGGAACCTCTTGCACATGAAGAATTTCATCCATTTTTAGTAGAGGAAGAGTGGATTGAAAGAGAGGAAATTTTTTCAGATCACATGGATGACAACATCAACACTGTAGTTATTTCAATGGTAGAAGATATGATTGAAGAATAATTTATTTTTACTAATCAACAAGTGAAGGTGATTGACCATATTATTGAACATTCATTTGTTGATTTACAATAGTCTCATGAACATAAAGTAGAATCCAACTGCCATAATAATCAGGAAAATTCTCAGACATTAGTTTCTTCCTTGATTTTCGATGAAACAAGACATCATACTATTGAAAGCCATGTTTCTTCATTCAAATTTGATGAAAGTTTGCAACAATCACGCTTTTCTTTTAGCACACAAGATACATATGACAATGGTCATTTCAGTTGTCCTATATTTATTGATGAGGATCCTAATTCCAAGGTGGTTTGTATTGATATTCCCGAGAGTCCTTATTCATCCATTGGGTTAGAAAGTAATGAGCAACATGTTTGTTTCCCAGAACTTAATGATCAAAATGTTTTGCAAATTTTAAATCAACAAGGAAAATAAGAATTAAATAGTCAAATACCTTATGCTTCGTGTTATGAAAGACACATTTTAGATCCTTTTAATCATTCTTATTCAAAATAATGTGAGAATGAAACCCAAGACAATCAAATGGACAAAGTATCTAATGTAAATATGCATCTTAATGTGCATATTATGAAAGGATGTGTTAAAAACGATCTTGTTCAAATAACTGTTGATTCAGATTTGCTTGAAGAAAAACTCATGCATGAAGTTTCAGATTGGGAAGATGACATGCCAACCATTGTCATTCAATTGGAGGACATTCCTAAAAAATAGAAGCCAATGATTACAAATGATGTTTACATTTCTCCTCTTGCTGATTCACAAGAGGTAATATTTCATGATTTTCAAGACCCTTTGGGAAGTCTTGTGCGGGCGTTGGTGAAGGTGAACATCCTTTTGCTACTCAACATAAGTCTTGGTTTCAGTTTCCATTATGAGTTGCATGCATACACATCATTTTTTCTGCTTACAGAGGAGGTAAGAAAAATTTCAGTGAATGACCATCTCCTTTTTTGGCTTCATTGGAAATTTCGTATTATTTGAGTGAGTTGTTATGGATCAGTTAATAACAACATGCGAATAAGCTCAGCTCTTTGAGCATTCCTTTCAACATTTTTTTTTCTTAGTTTCAGATTGCAGTATCGTTTCCATTTTAGTGTGCATTTCAAATTTCAGTTTTCAGTTGATTTGGTTTCAGTTGAGGATCAAAACATGTACAGGTTGCAGAAGAAAGTTTTGGAATTAGCCCAATGGATAAGGAACTGGTCTACATATTCATATATTTCTGTTTCTTGACACCTCCTAGGGAGCTTTCATCCCCCATTGAAGCCTATGTTAGGGTCCTATAAATTATAGGAAGTCTGATTATTTAGTTCCTATCTGTTGCTGCTCTCATGAAAGCTCTTGTCTTGCCTGGTTTCCTCGAATGACTTTTCCCCTCCATCCATTTCTGCCCAATCCTTCATTCACTACTGCGCCACTCACTCCCCTATCCATTCATCTTGTCAACATCTCGTCTGCCAATCATTCATGCACAAAATTAATGTTAGACAAGCTTAGGGTAAATGAAAAACAATAAGTTAATAAGTATTAGTGAATATTGTTTAGGATTAATAATTAGTAAATTAGGTTAGTAGGTTAGTAATTAGATTAGGGTAATAAGTAATAGTTTTAATAATAAATTAAAATAATAAATAAATATTTATTTTTAATAAAT
>SNQJ01S0023298.1:25280-66162 GCA_010110895.2 Picea sitchensis | reverse complement strand
AAAGTGAAATTCTAAATAAAAAAAATACTTTTATATGTCAGAAGTTGAATAACTTGTGAAAATACAGGTTTTTTTGTCATAAAACAAGCAAAAGTGTAACCCACCTTCATGATTTCACCCTTTTAATATAAATATTATTGAGTGTTATGAACATAAATATACATAAATAGATATTCATGACATAATAATTAATTAAAAAATAATAATAATTATTAATAATGAAAGGTCATGTCTCAAAGGACATGACTATTGGTTAAGGGCACCCCTGCATGGGTATATTAATGAGCCCTCATTCTCATTTGTAAATATCTTATATCTTAATGTCTTATCTTATATCTTATCTATTCATATTTTATATATTATTTATAGTCCTGCATGGATTACTTTGTTATATTCCAAGTATTTTGGATAACTCTTGTGTGAGCGAACTTTGTTCATCTCATTTGGTATCAGAGCACATTTGATTCCGACCTTTGGCCATTAGACCTTCGGTCCAATTTTTTTTTCCCTTGGCAACGTCACTGCAGGCTTTTGGCCACTCAAATTAATAAAAAAGAAAAAAAAAATCTTGAAACTTCGTTCCTTGACCAAAACTTGGCCTTTGGTCATTTGAAGAAACTAATCTGCTGCAAAATAAAAAAAAAATCAGAAATTGCTGTTTAAAAAAATAATCATTCCGTTTCCAAAGAAATTGAAGGAAGAAATTAATCCGCTGTGAAAAAAAAAACCACGAAATTAAAATTGTTGTCCATACCGATCTGCCCAGTCACAAATCTGTACAACCACAATTTAATTCTAGGTTGTACTATCATACCAACAACACATTAATTACAATAGTCACCATATATCGGGTTAACAATTTGCACATCGGGTGATAATATGGGTGAGGAATCGTGTCCATACAATTTAATTTGTGTCTGTACATTGCCTAGTCATCAGATAATTTAATCCATTGTACTTTCATCAGCCTGCTTAACTGTACTTGCAAGTGTTAATCGACTGTATTGTTTCTGTATGGCTTCATCATCCAACACCGTACCATGCCACGATACCACTTACAGTCTGTTGTAGTCTGCAACTGCCGTACATATTCTGTACAGTGATAAAACTCTAAGATCGTGCCCATCTGTACGGTCGTGTGGCTCCCAATTTAAGTAAGTATGCAACTGCCATACATATTCCGTACAATGATAAAAATCTAAGATCCTGCCCATCCATGCGGTTGTGTGACTCCAAATTTAATTCAGATCAAGGGAAATTGTAATATTAATAAAAGTTAACATTATTCATATCCGTTGAAAAGGGTGATTTTTAGGAAAAGTTATAAAGTTATCAATTAAAAATATTATAATAATCAATTCAAAGTATTATAAAGATAATATTAGAAGAAAAAGAAAAAAATAAATTAAGTGGAGGTTAAGGCACTACGAAGTATTAAAGTGGGACCTTCACCAATTAATTGTTAAAAAAAGGGGGGGCTATACCAAGTTTCCAAAAAGTAAAAAAAGTTATAAAAAGCTTTCTAGTGGGACCTTCACCAATTAATTAATAAATAAATAAAATTAATAAATAAAAAAAAGGCTATTTCAAGTTCAAAAAATTAAAAAAGATTATAAAAAAAATAAAGAAAATTATATATATTCTCTAAAGGGTATTATTAAAATATTATTGGAAGATTTCAAGAAGAGATATAAAAAGTAAGAAGAAATATAAAAAGTTAAAAGATCACAAATATAAGGGAAAAAAAATAAAATAAAAAAAATCATTGTAATTGTAAAGTACTTAAAGTTAGTGAAAAGGGTCATAAAACATTTTGAAGGGTGAAGGGACACCATTACATGCACGGATTAGTATATATATTCTAAAACCATTATAAAAGGGAAGAGAGATAAGATCATTGTGTTAAAAAAAAATAAAAAATAGAAAATTATAAAAGTGGATACCTTAAAAAATAGGAGTGAAGGGAATCTTTTGTTTCAAGGAAATAATTGAAGAAATTTTATAAGGGTGTTTTTTAAAGGAAAGAAGAAACTTATATTCACAAAGTGAAGAAAATTAATATATATTTCAAAGTTCAAACATAGATTTATATAAAATGGAGCTTTGTGGTGGAAAACAAGGAAGATTCCCCCCCACTTATAAAAAATATGTGGATCCCTTATTAAAAGTTAATGAGATTATTCAGGAAAAGAATATCAACATCGCTATTTGCCTAACCGCTAGGAAAAAACACATTAACGTTGACCTGGAAAACCAATTAATGGTTTTAGAACCAGATATAATTAAAAATGACACATGTCTTTCCGATGATAAATATGACATTAAGAACCTACAACTATCTATGGGCGATTACAAATTCAAAGATAAATTCAATGTCGTATCAATCTATCAAGACAATGTTGATATAATTCTAGGGTCAACTTGGGTAGATACATTAGGTAATTTTATTTTCAACACAAGGAGAAAGTTTTTAACATTTTCTTATAAGAAGAAGAAATTCACATTACAGGATGCTACAATGAAGTCAATTTCAGAAGCTCCATCATCAGAAGACCTGAAGGACATATCAGAAGTGATCCTTCTAGATAACCAGAAGTCAATACAAGAGTTGCAAGATCAACAAGAAGAATGTGAAAAAAACATCATTGAAAAAGACGAAGAGATTTCTCGCCTAAGAAATCATAATCATAAACTACTTGCAAAAATCATGAAATCCAAGGAGAAGAAGCGATGTTTTCAAAAATTTGAACAAGAAAATCAAGGTCTCAAAGAGAAATTAACCGAAAAAGAGGAAGAAAGCTCCTGTCTAAGGAACCTTAATCAGAAGTTACTAGAACAAATTAAAATTTTAAAGGATGAAAGAAGGGAGAATCTAGAATCAAAAAATAAAGATGACAAGTCAAAAGATAAAGAAGAACTTTTACGATTAAAATGACATAATCAAGATTTACTAATGCAAATCAAAAGGCTTAAACATGATAAGAAGTCTTTACAAGAAGAGCTAGATCACAAAACATCAATAATTGATAAAGAGACAATGATTGAACCTATGGAACTAAAGAAGTCGTTAGATGTAAAAGTCTCAATTCTGGATAAAGGAATTAATATAGAACCAATCAACCTTACAACTCAAAAGGATGTGAATCCAATTGATGTAAAGGGGTCTTCAAATGTCGAAGAAGAAACAATCCAGGGCCATGAAGAAAATTCAATTCCAAAAGTTAATCAACAAAAAGCTATAAGTATATGAAGTAAGGATCAAGTTGCAAGGATGCCTTATCAACATCCTAATCACAAAAAATGATAATTTATCCAATCCTTGTATCAACAGAAACAAATGACCAGTATGTCAAAGAATATTACTTCAGCTACAAGTGATGCTCAAAATAGAAGTTATCATGGGAGTCGAAATACATCAAGTTCTTTCCAAGAACCCTATAAACTCCCCATGCAAAATATCGAATTAGGATGGGCAGACTCCTTTACAATGCAAAATTTCTTCTCAGCGCTTAGAAAATCCTATTGTCTCAAGTCCTCAACGATTACTAACTCGATAATGGAGAATCAAGCGACAATAATTACAAGCTAGTGCAAGAGATAAGTCTTCCATAAAGTATGATTTGAGGACAAAGCATTTTTAAGGGGAAGGCAATGTTATGAACATAAATATACATAAATAGATATTCATGACATAATAATTAATTAATAAATAATAATAATTATTAATAATGAAAGGTCATGTCTCAAAGGACATGACTATTGGTTAAGGGAACCCCTGCATGGGTATATTAACGATCTCTCATTCTCATTTGTAAATATCTTATATCTTAATATCTTATCTTATATCTTATCTATTCATATTTTATATATTATTTACAGTGCTACATGGATTACTTTGTTATATTCCAAGTATTTTGGATAACTCTTGTGTGATCGAACTTTGTTCGTCTCATTTTACCCCCGAAATGCATCAAAAAACCAATCATATATTAAATGTTTTCCATAGTATTTTGGGCATGGGAGGAGTGGTTTTAACCCACACCACTTTTACCCCTGAAATGCATCACGTAAGAACACGTCTCCTCGACCAAAAACCACGGGTTAAATTTCAGCCTGCTTTCCAAAATTAACCTCCGTTTACTTTCAACCACCAAAATGTATATGCACCCTCCATCCACCCTTTGACTTTTCAATGTTAAAAACTGAGATTCGTGCCCATGATTTGACGCGAGGTCATAAATTAAATATTGGATTAAATACTAATATATATAAAAATATTTATATTAATAACAATAAACCCTTTTTCCATTTTCTAAGGACTTTGGGCATATGAGGCTTATCATATGGATTGGTGGATATGATAAGGGTGCTTAAGCTTAATAAAAGGAATATTTTTAATTTTCAACGAGAATATGATAATAATGGTAAAAATGAATGAAGTGATGGGACCAAGGGATTTAGATAAGAATTAAGGATAGATATAGGTTTGGGATATTTGCCAATTTTTTACTCATGGAGGACATGACTATTTTGGATGATCAGTCGAGTGAAGAATTTAGGTGATGGGAGCTTGATGGAGCTGGAGATTTTTTTTTTAAATCTGAGTGGAAAGATAGCACAAGGAAGAGATGTTTTGGAAAAATTAATGCAAATTAGCATGTGATAATAGACTATATAAATGAATATTCATGATTCACACCACTTTCTATGTTAAATTAATGTGTGATTGATTAAAAATGTTGTAGTAAATAGTTTTATAAAGAAAGAAAATAAACTCTCACATTTCCATTAATGAATGCAAATAAAAATTCAGGGTGACTTTTAATCTTAAATAACCATTCATTACAACAATTAATTGCACACATTAACATTAGTTTATCTTTATACTAAATATTGAATTCCTCTTTATACTAAATATTTCATTCCTTGTGTTAAATATTATGTTAAGCTCTAATATTGGCTCATTAACCCTTAATTGGGGCATATTAGATTAGTAATGTTATTTTATTTATGTCGGCTTTAGGCCATTAGTTGTAATTATACCTCCTAGTCTCCTATATATACCAAGGAGACATTTTCATTTTGAATCATCTTGGACTTGAACATTTTAGAGGTGGGGTAAAAGGGAGGTTTCCCTCGAAGAGACTTATTATCTAAAATTATCTCTTTTCTAAGGTGTTGAGTACTTTTACGGCGAGGGTTTTCTATGCTATATTGATGTTTGGTTCTTAACATGGTATGGGAGCTCTCAAGGTCTTGGGGTTTCACAACTACATATGAGACAAAACTGCAGCTATAACTTGTTTTCTAGCGTTTACGGGAGGACAGCTTGGAATTATTTGAAGTAAAATAATGGATCAAGGTACGTTGGGTTCCAAAATTCCCAATCCCCAGAATTCTGATATCATCCAAGTCAACCTTAGCTTGGGAGGGAGGAGGGTTTCCATGGATTTCATCACGGGGTTATTGAAGTTTTAAGGAAAGAGTGTCTTCATGGTCATTGTTGATAGGTGACCGTCACATACACTTTTGTGCCTCTCTCATCCCTTCAAATCTAGTAAAGTTTCCACCGACCCTTGGAAGGCAGTTCAAAGGTGCCTTAAGCTGACCCAAAGATTATTGTGTGTGTAAGTGTGAGATCCATCTTCCTTTGGACATTTTTGGACATAATTATTTTCTTTTAGATTCTCAATTGGCTCATAGCTCATCCTATCAACCTCAATCTTATGGAAAAACCGATATAGTGAAAAAAAAAATGGAAGGATGCAGCCGTTTGCTTTGTCTCGATATAAACAAAAATAGGTTCAAATGGTTACCCTTGAGTACAGAGATAATGTGGTATAACAATTCCTTTCATCTTGCAACAAAAAATGACACCACCGACACAACAGCGCTTTATGGATACCACCCTCCTTCCATCATGCTTTTTTTCTAAAGAAAAATCTAAGGTTAAAGCGATTTGGAAGAGATCACATGAGAATCAACAACAAGTTCTCCAAATCTTAAGGATAACCTAACCATGGCACAAAAATCATGAAACAACAAGCGAGATCAACCTCATAGTAGCAAAGAAAGAAGTTTTGGAAATTGGGGTTGGGTATTTTAAGACTACAACCATACAACGTTGTCCCCTCAAACAAGCCAAGAAGGATAATAAATTATCAAGTACTATATGGCCCTTATAAGGTATTTCAAAAGATTGGTACTATGGCATACAAATTGGGCGCACATCTTGAGTACACCAGTCTTCCATGTTTCTACCGTAGCAAAAGGTTATGGCGACAAGATCAGTTCAAATATATTGTGAGAATTGGCCGAGGAAGGAAAATCATGACGGAGCACGAGGCCATCGACACAAGAATTAATGGCCCGAGGAATAGATCCATTTAGATTACTGTATTCAAATGGAAACTAGGTGAAGATTCCACTTGGGAAGATGGAGTCTTTTATCTGAGAAGCATCAAAGTTACTCAAGCGTTGGAGACAACACTTGTCTCAAGGGGAATATTAGAAGCCTATTATTGGCTCATTTCGATAGCCCTTAATTGGGGCATACTAGATTAGTAATGTTATTTTATTTATGTGACTTTGGGCATTTAAGGACTGTAATTATACCTCCTAGTCTCCTATATATATACCAAGGAGACATTTTCATTACTGAATCATCTTGGACTTGAACATTTTAAATTATAGGGGTAAAAGGTTACTTCTCGAAGAGGGTTATTATCTGGAAATTATCTCTTTTTCAAAGGCGTTGGGTACTTTTTAAGAGGGTTTTCTATGCTATATGGCGTTCTTAACATATTATCTCTCACAAGCTATGCATTATGTTGATTATCAATAATTTACCCTAGGATTTAATCTTGGAAATACTTTAGTCCCAACATGAATAATGTCCACAACCATGCATGGACTTCATTATAGTCTCTTCAACTTAAAGACACCACAACCAAACATCTCAACTTTGTAATATTGTACCATTTTTTTAGAATCTTTCAGTTGAACTTCATTGACCTACCGTAATAGAGATTGGACCTTCTAATTAGGAAAGAATACCACCATTCGGATATATCAATTATCAGATCGTCAGTATATTGTATGAATAACATCTGTAATATATATATATATATATATATATATATATATATATATATATGTTATTATTGTTAATTTTTTTTTTATTTTTATTTTTTATTATTTTAATTACATTAAGTACATGAACATCCTCCCCATATATTGGGTTGTAGGTGACACAATAATAATTTTAATAATCATTAATTTCCTTTCAAATATTATTATTCTAATTTAAATTATTGACATTATTAAAATTACATATTTAAATATTTATAAATTTATATTTTTTTTAGAAATATATCATCCCATATGAAATTAAAATGTACATTTTTTTATTAATCATATATTTTATATTTTTTTAATAATCATATATTTTTAATATAATGAATTCGCATTAATGCATTAAGTGACATGAACATCTCCCCCATATATTGGGTTGTAGAACGACACAATAATAATTTTTTTAATAATCATTAATTTCCTTTCAAATATTATTATTCTAATTTAAATGACATTTAAAATACATATTTAAATATTTATAAATTTATATTTTTTTAGAAAATATCATCCCATATGAAATTAAAATATGTACATTTTTTTTATTAATCATATATTTGGTACATATTTTTTAATAATCATATATTTTTAATATAATTCATAGTAAGTATCATACTAAATATACTCAATCTCAACTATATTTTCATAATTAAGTTACTAAATTTAATTTGTCATTATTTCAAATTTAGATTTTTATTATGAAAATATTTTTACATATTTGTACTAAAAATTCTCACATTTAAATTGATTTAATAAAAAAATTGGAATTTAATGTTTAAACACTTTTTCTACTAATAACGACCATTACAAACAAAAAATAAATATATTTGAAATAAAAAAAATTTAAATGGACTCACAATACACCCTTGTTGTAGACTCTTGTTGGAAAATAGGTAATGTAATGTCCCCGATATAATCCCCACTTTAATTAATGCTTATGTAGATATATGTGTAGCTATGGCCAAAGTGATGTATATGTGAATTGTATTTATGAATTAATAATATAATGTGATTACAACTCCTAAGGGGACATGGACAAAGATGGGGGTTGAATTAATCCACAAGAGAGGGGAGGGTCTAGGAAAATGTTTAAGAGAGGGTCCAAGGGGGAAATACCCATGTCTATTAATTCCACCCACTTTCCTGAATTTTATTACGACTATGTATTAAACTCTATTTTTTGATCGAGTGTCCCCAAAGCCAATGATTGAATGCATGTAAGAGGGTGGGTGTGAGAAGTCACATCCCATATTTATTGGGAGCATGGGGGTTGAGTATGATCATCTTGGGAAAGTGTGTGAGTTAAGAAAGCGAGCCAAAGGAGAGGAAATTTGTATGGGATGTTACAAAATTTTTAGACAATTAATGTTTTTGCATGAACATCAAGTAGAGAGAAAGAAAGAGAGCTTGGAGCTGGAGCATCCATAGAGGGAAAATTCTAAAGCATGTTGGAGTGTACATTTTGGAGTTGAATAGTGAAGAACCATGTTTTCATGCCTGAATAGTGAACTCCTATGTGAGTTTCACTGTAACAACACGTGTTTTTTGTTGATCAAATGCTAGTAGTTTTCCTAGTAGTGAGTTCCCTTGAGTTTCTGAACTAAGAGATTCATGGTTACTTGTGCCATAGAGACCCCGATAAACGAATGGGATTCCTGAGGGACTGAGATCAATGAAGGGGTACATTCCTTGGGTTGGCAACCGAGAGGAAGAGAGCTGGTGGAAAATTGGAATAATTGTATGATAATATTAGTGGGTTGTGGGTTTTCTGAACTATGAGCAGATAGTGAGAGGCCACCCTCTTTTGTGGATTGCTAGCCCTAGCTCGAGGGTGAAATTTTGTTGATATTTGGAACAATAAGTCTATGGTTGGGTGGAGCATCTATCCCAAGCAACTGGTTGCACAACTATTTTGAAATATAACTATTTTATTTGCTTATGTGTTGTATTTATGAGTTAAATTGATGTGCATGAACTCTATGTATTTGGGAATAATGTATATGTGGATGTGCTTAATTGTTAAACTGGATTCATGTCATTTTTACGTGTGGTAGATACATTTGAATACTGACAACAAACAATAGTTAAATCTGTATGTAATTCATAGATGATAAGCTACATCAATTTAATTTACTTGACAACAAATTAATTTTTGAGTATTTTTCATCGTAATGTTCCTCAACTCGGCTGGGGGATGTTACATTATGGTATCATAGAATATGGTTCAAGCACTAGACCCATATAGGCCAAGAACCGGCGTGTGAAATTAGGCATTGCAGATTTTGGTGTATGTGAAATTGGGGAAAAACAGAGCAATGAAAGTGAAATCCCCATTTTTGTGGGAATATTTCGAGTTTTAAATTCCCAGGGCAGTCAAAGAGATGTATGGGGCGTGAATTTGTAGTTTGTAGAGTTTAATTCAACTTGGAATGGTCATATTTAATGTTTAAATGGTTTTTATAGAGTTACAAAGAGTTTAGAGAATCGACAAACGAGATCATGCTAGATCTTGCATTCAATGGTCAAGATTCATCGTGATTAATTTAAAAATTTATAAGGTTTCGATCGTTTGGAAGGTTGAGAAAATCGACAACCCATATTTATTTTTAGTGGTTGGGAAAATGAATCATACTGATGATCTAGATTAGTTTCGATCATTTGGGAGTTGGAACCAATTGATGGTCAATATCATCATGGCTTTAAGAGCGACAGTCCAAATTCCTTGGGGATTTAGTAAAAAAATTCTAAGTATTGGAAATTTTTTAAGAGAAATTGTCGATGACCGATGGTCAAGTTGAACATATTGGAAAAGAGTTTGGTTCATCCAAAATACATCTCCAACGATCGATGGGTTGATTTTCAAGCATTTGAAGAGTTGGACGAAGTTTGGTGAATCAATGACCGAGATAATTTTCAATGAGATATCAATGGTACAAATTCATTGGGAGTTTAGTCAAAAAACTTTAAGCACTTAAGTTGGCCAAAGGAAATTTCTGACGACCGACGGTTAGGTCGATTAGATTCGATGAAGTTTTTTTAGTTGCCAAGAGAAATTGTCTATGGTCAATGGTCAAGTGTCGGTCGATTCAAAAACGTGTTTCAATTAAACAAGATAAGTTGTTGATGGTCAGGCATCAGTAAAATCGACAAGGTGTTTGGGCCGTCCAAGGGAAATGGTCAATAGTCGATGAAGGAAAGAAGGTCATGACATGTCATTCCATGTCATCATCCATGTGTCATGCCACATTATCCAAGTTGACACCTCGGGATGACATGTCATGCCACATCAACATCCACATGTCATGCCCCATCAACAATGCCACATCATCCAATAGGAATGGTCGATGGTCGATGGTCGGGCGTCGACCAAATTAGGGAGGAGTTTCATTCTATAATTAAAATCATCAACGTTGGACGATGGATGGTCGGGTCGGTTTGGTTAGCATTGTGTTACAAATCGATTGTCAAGAGAATGGGTCGATGGTCGATGATGGGGTTGACAATTTTGGGAACCTGTTGTGCACATCCAAAGGAATTGGTCGATCATCGATCGTCGATGGAGCTTGGATCAATGGATGAAATCTCACCCGATTTGAGATCAATGACTCAGATTTCAAGTGTTGTTATAAAAGTAAATCAATCAATTTTATATGAAAATTTATGATTTTTTTTCATATTTTTGAAGGTCATTAACTTGCGGGGTGACTTTGAGGCCCTAAACAGTGTTTTTATCCAATCAAAACCCACAAGAATAGATTATACCAAGGCACACTCTTTCTTTGCATGTCAAATAAAATAACTCAGAGAGAGATATCCAATGAGCTACTTCGATCGCAAAATATAACGCGTATAAGAAAGTTACAGCCGAAACAGTAAGGGTAAAATTTCAGCACTAGATTACTTCCAAAGGGCATAAACCCATGCTTAAGAGTACATTTAGGGATTAGGAGAAGTATATGGAAACATTATGAACCATAGAAGATACTCATAGAGCCAAATTTGGAATCTGGGTATGTAAAAATGTTCATAAAGAGAAATAAGACACTTGTAGCATATATGGATAAATTGAAAAAAAATCATTCAAAACTTCTCGAGACCATAAATTTTAGCTCAGAGCTAGGATCTGAGAAAACAAAAATTCATTGGAAATATATTGAGGGGTAGAAGACATATATCAACCTAGAATTTTGAATTGGGCACTAAAATGTCTCATAAAGTAATGAAGAGATTTATGTAGCAGAAAATAAGTGGAAAATTGCAGCATGCAGATGTTGTAACTTTTTGCTAAGAAATCATATTGAGGCATGAGTATAGCCGAAACAAAATTGTTTTTAGAGAAAAATGTATATAAGGAATTATATTTTTAATTAGTGCATTGTGAACTTCATAAATTGATATGGATAATAACTTGTATTCTTGTTAATGAAATGTTTTATGTTATGCATGTTCTAACAATAATTATTACATGCACATTTCTTGAATAATTAGAGGTACATGTAAGTAGCTTTGGTTATTATATGATTACTAGAGTTATGGATGATGCTCAGGGATTCTACAACCATGGGAAGAGATCAAAGGTGTGCATATCAACATTTGAAATGCTGAGACATAGTCTAATGAAAGGAGAGGTAGGCATGAGACTGTAACTATGAGAAGTCTGCATAGATAAGTGCAAAGATATAGATATGATAATGAAAGCATTATGAAGGATCAATAAGGGATACTTCAAAGTTTGATTGTGTTGCATAAGAAATTAACCAAGGACTCTAGTACCAAGCATGGAGCTAGTGCTAGGGAAGTTTCAACACTGAGATCCCAAAGAAAAAGGGATGATCATGGAAATGATAGGTAGTCAAGAAGCACGAGTAGGTGTCATCATTCTCCAAGTAAATCCACTAGAATAACTCATGCAAGTTCGTGGCCAAGGAACATCCCAAATGTGTCTCTTATCCAGGGGAAATGGAGAATACATGAGGAAGACATATTGCAAGGTGAAATCAGGAAAATTAAGCCACTAAATTTCAATGGTGATAATAGGAAAGGAGAAGAGGCCAAGGCCTGGCTATTGGAAATGAATAAATATTTCCAACTGCATGATTATCCCTCCAGGGTAGAAGCTAGAATTGCAACCTACCACTTGCAAGGAAATTCATCCATGTGGTGGGATATTCTTAAGAAAGCCAAACACCTTGATGAGAAAAGGATTTCATGGAGGCAGTTCAAAGGATATTTCCAAGAGAAACATTTGTTTGATCATTGAAGTGAAAGGAATATGAAAGAGTTCTTTGAAATCAAACTGGGAAGCATGGAAATGGATGAAGATGAAAAAAGGTTCTTTGAATTGTTGAAGTATGTTGACTTCATAAGGGATGAGAAAGTAAAAATACAAAGGTTTCTAATTGGGCTACCCTCTTTATACAGTGACAAGATTCAATATGATAATCCCAAAACTTTGGAGGAATCCATAAGAAGAGAAAAGTATCTTTATGAGCAGAGCAGGGGAAGGTTAGTTTTCCAAAACTCTTGCAATGAAAAGATGTCAAAGTGTAAAACAGATCAAAGGAAGAAATGTTTTAATCCACCCCTTTTCAAGAATAACTCTCAGGCAAACCAATAAGGTCAGTCAACCCAAAATGAACATAATACTACAAATTCATTTGGGAAGAGGCCAAGGAATCAACCTGTGCAATGTGGGGGATGTGATGAAAATCAATTATATAGGGACTGCCCTCACAAAGGAGAAAGAATGAGGAATTTCGACAATACTCAGGAGGCCTAAACAGTGGGGGGCATGGGATGAAATATACCAAGGATTTATGCATCCTTGGACAACAAGAAATTTGAATATCAATCCCTAGTGATTGAAGTGGAAGGTAAGATTGATAAGTAACCCATAACAATTTTAATTGATTTTGGATCTATCCATAGTTACATAAACTATAAATTTTTTGAAATATTTCACTTGAAAAGGAGTAAGAATCATAAATATTGGTCAATTCAATTAGCCACAGGGGCTAAGAGAAAAATAAATGAGCTAGTTAAATATTGTCCAATAGACATGAATGGACTCAACACAAAGGTAGACGTGAACATCATACTAATGGGTTCATATGATTTTCTAATTGACATGGATTGTTTGGGAAAACACCATGTTGTCCTATATTGTTACAACAAGATGATAACTTTTCTTAATGAGGAAGGAAAGCAAGGGAATATTCAAGGCATTCCAAGAGCTATAGTTGTTAGAGATATTTCATCCATGCATTTGATTTTGAATATGTTTTTGGGGAAATCCCAATATTTCCACCAAAGAGAGATATTGATTTCTATATTGATTCGGTGCCAGAGGTTTCCCCAGTGTCAAATAAACCATGCATAATGTGTACACTAGAATTGAAAGAGTTGTAGATGCAATATGAAGTATTGTTAAAAAAGGGGTATATACGTCCAAGTGTGTCACCTTGGGCAACCTCAGTTCTATTTAAAAAAATTAAATATGGAACCTTAAGGATGTGTATTTATTTTAGAAAGTTGAATAAGGTCACCATAAAGAAAAAATATTCTTTGTCAAGGATTGGTGATCTATTCTGTCATCTAAAATGTGAAATAATATTTTCCAAGATTGAATTGAGATAAGGTTATCATCAAGTGAGGATAAAGGAAGAATACATAAAGAAGAAAACTATCAGGATGAAATATGGGCATTATGAATTCAGGGTAGTGCCATTCGGGCTATCGAATGGCCCAACTATTTTCATTTTCTTGATGAATGTAGTGTTCAGGCAATACTTGGACAAGTTTGTAATTGTGTTCCTAGATGATATACTCATCTACTCTAAGTCAAATGCCAAAAACCAAAAATGCCAAAAATTCCAAAAACCATGCAATTTCGCTACTTCAAATGCAAGGATGCCCCCAATCTAATTTTTATTTTTTTTAAAAGAACTATTCAAAAAAATAAGAGTTCTTTCACTAAACAATTCTAAAGTAAAACAATGATTTGTAACTGAAAGACACTCAAATAAAGAGATCAAATATTTCAAAAGAAAACAAGCTAAAATAAAGAAAAGATAGCTAAAATAAGATTCAAAGATGTTAAGCAAACTGTAATCAGACCCAACAAATCAACCAAAACATTTATCACAAATCTAGGCAAGGAAAACCACCAAAAAATGATTTTTCACACAATCGTTGTTGGCTATCGAACTAACACATTGAGATTACCCTGGTCGTCAAAGGTAACTGAAGACCACAGTGTGATGAAGTCACACTGTCTCTTCAAGGAAGAGTGCGATGATCCTAAATCATCACACTGTCTCTCAAAGAAGGGTGCAATGATCGAAGGAAAAAAGGAAAAAAAAGAAGAAGGTTTTCCAGTGAATTTAAACAGTCAAAGAGTTCATCTAGATCTCCCAGTGATTCAGAAAACAAAACCCAGGAAATCAAAGCAAGCAAGAAAGAAAAACTACGAAAACAATTTGTTCCCCAGTATGGTCGTTAATTTTTTTATCGGAAAAATCAGTAAGCGTAGGCACAAACTAATCTCCCTAACTTCCATAGGAAGCTAGAACAAAATAAGACATAATACAAACTTCACCTTAGACTTCATTGTCATATAAACTAGTTTAGAGAGGGACACGTAACATACCTTTTAAATGACACTTGATCCTCACTAGTGTCATCCTTGTTGCTCCATCTTTGGATTTGCAGGATGGTGAACCTATTTAAGAAGCACAAAAAAAGACAAAGAGAGAGAAAAAGAAAATATATATTCCAATGAATTCTATGTATAAGATCAAGGAGTTATACAATAAAATCCAAGACACCTTTATAGGGAAGAAATGTATTGCTGCATTATATTAAAATGGAAAGTGGAGAACACAACCTATGCCTTAATGTTGTAAGGTCCCTTCCAACAGTTCCTTTCTTCCCACACACTTATTCTTCCCGAATTCTAAGATTGTATATTTGAAATCCACTCACAATCTATCTTGAAAAAGAAAATCTCAAAGCCAACATAGGCCCAAAAACTCTAAACTACCAAAATTACTCAAACCCAATCAAGCTAACTTTCCCAATGAGAAATCCTCTCTTTTTATAAGTTGAAAAGGATAGGGTGAGGAGGTTAAGATGATCCCATGAGATAAGAGATGAAACTAAGATCCAAACCGATTGGAGGAAAACTCACCCTCGAATCTTCTCTTCTAGAAGGATCGAGAAGATTCTCTTTTTCCTTTGTACGAAAAATAGTCGCACTCTTAATACTGAGTAGAGTGTGACGATGTCATAGGCCAGTGTGGTGAATCCTGCGAAGATCCTAGATCACCAAACCCTTAACACTATGTTAGAAATATAATAGGGAATCAACGTTCTGAATAATATTTGTCTATTTCAGGCGGATGTATTCGCTCATGATTCATGGCGAAGGAAGCAAAAAATGCCCGACACTGACCAAGCATAAGATGGATGCTTGCGCGCGAACTTCAAAGCGAGTTTGGTACATTTTTGAGCAAAATTGGGAATTGGTTTGAAAGGAAAAAAATTGTTGTTCTTGTGGGTAAATGTAAGATTGGGATTATTAACCTAAGTTAGGGTTTTATAATCTATGTTTGGCAAATTTATCAAAAAATGGCCCCTCGGCCTTTGCCTTTGTGCATAGTTTTGTGAAAAATTAACATAATTTTTAACAAAAAATATTGTCTTAGGGCCAACTTCCTAATGCTCGACACCAAGGGATATGCGCCATTTCATGCACCAAGAGCAGACACACAAGCCAAAGTCAGCAGTAACACCAAACCCCAAAGCCCAGTATCGGGCTCATTTCATCGATACAGTATGTAACCGCTGGCTTATATAAATGCCAAATGGTGAGTCTACCACATGCATATGGGATTAGTCCCCCAAAAAAGTAAAAAATATATAAACGCGACCTTTAAACCCTATGATAGGTGTTTGAAATGCAGATCAAAGGAATGCGTAAAGCTAGAAACTAGTCTAGAAGGGAATAATGAGTTGGGTTTGGAGGTTGTAGCAGGAGTTCCTCCAAAACGAGGAATGGTCTTCCATTTGAAACACTAGCCACGTTTATCGAAGATGTCAATTACTTTGTTGATATGCCCCCTGAAATGAGGAAGCAAGGAGTGACTGAAGAGAGACTTCAATTACTCCAAAATGTTACAAGGTCATTCAGACCTGGGTTCTTACAGCATTGATGGGCATCAGTGGTGCTGGAAAGACAACTATCATGAATGTCTTAGCAGGAAGAAAGACTGGAGGTGACAATGGAAGAAAACAGTTCGTCATCCAATGATGCAAGAAGATTTTGTGCGCTTACTTCTGCTTTCATTACAAGAACAGGATCAAATTGTCAAATGAAGTCAGGTCCAAGCATTTCTCATGCTAGCAACTCTCATGGAGATATACTCGTGCCATCAAAGACATCACTAGTTTCTTCAGAATGTCGTGATAAACAGTGTGATTTTGGGGATGTTGAAATAATTGAAATAACTGACATGGATGATCACAGCAAGTGTAAAACTAAAAATATTTCATCAAAGTCAAAGGGTTACGTGAGAGGTGGTATAACACAGTGTCTAAGGCCTAGAGTTGTCACAAAAGCAAGCAGTTGATTAATTTCAAACACCTGTATGACAAATGGTTGAGAATGGTAACCCTCTCGAGCTTGTCCTCTGCATAACGCCTCAACAGGATAACGAACACCTTTATGCTATTGTAAATAGGTTATGTGAGTTAGTGTTTGGTGTTTGGACCCAGTGTTGCTTGGCAGATTATGTCAAAAAATGCAAGCCTGATTACATTGCTAATGTTATATTGAAAATTAATGCAAAGCTTGGCGGGCTGGAGCATTTTCCTTGTGAGAGGCAAGTTTCCAAGGGATTTCCCTGTCTCTAGTTCTGAAACTAGCAATGCTTATGGGCAATGGTTTACTCCTGATGATGCACAGAGGATCACCAAATCCATGGCAACAACACACAATGCCTCTCATGAAAAAGAAAAAGAGTCTATGTCAAATATATTTTCTACTGCTGAGGTGAAGGGCGGGACAACTTCATAGCTCCAATTATGAAAATTCTCAGTTGAGGGCTGCTATAGCTGCTAGCCTGGGGAGCCAGAAAGTTCAGAGTTACTATCCGAATTCATTTGGCAGAACTTTTGACTGCATGCATAAAACGTTAGATTATGAAGATCCAGAATTGAAGATTTTTCTACCTCTGGTAGTTGAAAGCCTGATGATCTATTTGTAGCTTCATCAATGTAATTGCTGGGACAAGAGTCACAATTGTTGCCTCCTGTTGATGCTAATACGGAGGATTCCCTGCAAACCTCAATCACCTCAGGGCACACAAGTGGTTTACAAATTGAAGGCACCAGTCCTACGACAGACAAAAGTTATTATACAAGTGTCATAGTATCATTTGGAAGGATCCGTGCTCGTTGGCAAAATATCCCAGCTCTAGTCATTGACTGAAACATGTGGCAAACAGGGAACCTGGCTTCGACTTGATTTCCACATATTTAGGGAGCAGTTAGACAAAGGTGGTAGGGCAGGAAAGAAATGAGGTGGCAAAGTATCCCTGTTTTCAGGCATAGATCGAACCAAGTGGCAAACAAGAAGTTCATCTTCAGGGAATACAGGGAAAAGACTATAGCAGATCTAACAACCTTCAACCAATCTCCAAACAACCTCCAACATTCACGATTGCTTCCTTCATTGGTGTTTAGTACTGTCACAGTCTATTTGCCAGGGAATTTTAAATATCCTCCAATACGCCAGATGTCGAAGAAATAGTTATCAATTGTAATTTTCCCATCTAACTTGCAGTTCAATTTGTTTGAAGAAAAATTGACATGTGTCTAGTGGTGTAACTGTTTTCTATTTTTAGAAAACAGGGGTACAACCCGCATCTTTGCAAGGCTGGGGGGATTTTTCATTATAAATATACTTGTAAAAGATAGAATGAGGGTTCGACTGGGCTGAATAGGAGAGGCTCGAATTGTGTGAGAGGTCCAGATCTGTATTTTCATTTTCTTTGCTGGAGCTTGGGCTGTGTATGGCCAGTTAATATTATTGTAATATTTAGATGATCAAATAAAAAATGTGCAAACTGTTCTCAGGATTCCTGTGTGGAAATGCTGGTGGTGTTCTTCTTTGTTAATGTATTTCCTGTCTTCTTTACAATTTGTTTTCATTTCTTATTACCAGAAGGAAAGTAATAGGGGTATAATTTATCAGCAGTTACTCTGCCTCTCAGCTTGTGGTGATCTTTATGTTTATCTTCTAAAAGGCTAGTTTAGGAATTCTTAGCTGCTCCTTTGCCTAGTTTTTTTCCTCCCCTATTTCTTCCTCAAACCGACGCCATCAAAACTTAAAACGATCCAATGTTTCTGCTACCTTTCCCTGTGTAACATTCTTGTCCAGATCTGAGATGTGAATCACTTTTAATCGTAGACCCCATTTGCCCAATGGCTCTCCTTGCTGTCCCAAACTAACCATCTCAAAATCAAAAACTCTATATTTTCAGTGCTTTTATAGCTATCCTAACATAAGTCCTATTACAAACAAAGTTAAATCTAAAAGAGAGATCCCTCTCTGAGTCTTGGAGGGCTAGATCCAAGACTCGAAGCGGTTTGAGGTTACCTCTGTGATTGCCTCAGCAGCCTTAGGCAAATTACATAGTGATAACACACTAAACATAGTGTGACGATACCTCTTTATAAGGTTTTTACAAAGGAAACAATCATATTCATCTCTCTGGGAAAATTCATCTTCATTCTTCTTTAGGGATTAAGGCAATTTATCCTTCTAAAGACAAAGGATAGGTTTACATCATTAATGGTCATAGGGGTGAGGAAAATAACGTGTAACACATGTTTCTACACCTAATCATGGAAAGAATAATAACTCCCTCTATCTTCTCTGCAAGATGAACAATATGCTATCACTGCAACTTGCTTCTGCTTTAGATACTACTTCTTAACTAGAACATAGATCAACTATTTCAAGAATAATATTCTCTTCCTATCATGATCCTTGGATATATGTATTAGCCATGTACCATGACATATATGACTCAAAAAAAAAAAAAATTCTCAGAGAATACATAACTGACACTAATCCTGGGTAGATGAAGACCTGCAACGAACCATGTTAGAACCTGCATAGAGTTATACAATCAAACCATGATTCTTTTGATGATCCTAGTTAACTATTCATTTTTTTGTTCTTCAATACTCATAGGAGTATCAACATGAATAGTTTTAAGTCTTCCATAATTTATCCTTTTGTTACACATTATTTTGGTCACCTCAATGATCAACTGACAACATGTGTTCATGTTCCCTGAAAATATTAAAAGAGACTTTCTCCATGAGAAAAGTGGTTGGATTTCATCTTTCAAAAACCATAACAATAAAGGTCGTCACACCTTACTATATGCATGGGGTGTGATGATGCCTAATCGTCGCACTCTACCCTAAATCTGGACTATGACATCTTCACATGTTACTTGTGCATAGGGTGCGACAATACTTAAAGCATAGGAAAAGTTAAAATTCACGAATGTTCTAGAAGGGAATCTTCTAGAAGATGAGTTGGCCTCCGATCGATTTGGATCTTAATCGCTTCTCTGATTTAGTGGTATGATCTTAATATCCTCATCTATATATCTTTCACACTATATAAAGAGGGATATCTCATGGAAAAGGCTAAGGTTGAATAGGCTAAGATTTGCATGGAGAGTTCTACTTCAGATTATGCTTAAGAGATTTGCTTTAGTTCTTCAAGTCAGATTGTGGATCTTCTTCATTCAAGGCATTGGATCAAAGGTGTGTGTGTTGAAGCAAAGAGCCATTGAAATGGGACCCTGCAACATCAAGGCATGGGTTTTATTCTCCACTTTCCATTTAATTTAAAACAACAATACATTTCTTCCCTATAAAATCATCTCGTCTTCTATTGTATAATTCCTTGATATTATACATAGAATTCGTTAGAGAATATATATATATATTTGTTTTCCCTCTTTGTTGGTTTGTGATTCTTAGACAAGATTACCATTCTGCAAACCCAAAGGAGCTACAAGGATGACACTAACATGGATCAAGCGTCGTTTAAAAGGTATGTCACTTGTACCTCACTAAACTAGTTTATATGACAATGAAATTTAAGGTGAAGTATGTATTCTATTTTGTTTTGTTCTAGTTTCCTGTGGAAGTTAGGGAGATTTGTTTTTGTCCGCACTTACCGATTAGTTCGATAAAAAAATTGGCGACCATACTGGGGAATACGATTTTTTTTTCCTCTTATTTTCTTTTATCCTGCCTTCTTTTTATTAATTTCATTCTTTGAGTTTGTGGGTGATCCATATTAACTCCCTGGGTATGAAGCTTCAGTGAGAAATTTGGTCTTTCTTCCCATTTTCCTTTATTTTCAGAGATCGTCTCACTGTACTCTATAAACAACTTGTGATGATCCTCTAACGTTACACTCTACTGGTGCAGACCAATGAGAAAGCGTTGCACTGTACCTTATTGGTAGCATGTGACGACCCTAGATCATCGCACTGTGCTCCACTGCAACCTGCGACAATTTCTGTAGGAATTGTTGGATATAGCCATTTTTCTTTTCTCTACCCAATTTTGCCTATACTTCCTGGCCGGATGAACTTCTAACACTAGTGAATGATTGATTTATAAGTTTGAAGCTTGCATTTGATTGATTTTCAGAAATTGAAAGTTTTCTTTGTAAATTTTTTAAGTTTTGCTTTTGGTTTTTGTCACAAGGGTATAATATCTAGATCTTGGTCCTGATTGTTTGTTTGGCAAACAATATTTGATTTATTTGGAGTTTTGGATTGTTTTTACTTTCTGGATTGTTAATTGATTGAGAGATAAATTTTGTTTGTATTTGACAAAAGGTTTTCTTATCGTTTCATTTTTGTCTACATTATGGGTTTGATTTGGGAATAGTGTTGAGAATATGCTAATTTTCTTGGATTACACTTTCTTTTCTTCATTACATCTCTGTTTTGATTTGAGAAAGAAATAATTGAAGTCATTCTTGTTTTTAGTTGTCTTTTACAAGAAAATTGTTGCATTCAAAATATTTATTAAAAGAGAAAAATTTGAAAATTTAGTAGCTTTTGATTATTTGGAATCTTTTTGATTCAAAAATTGAGAAATTGTGTTTCATAGATTTTGTATTCCAAAAAATATACCTTCTCCCTACTCTAATTAGAGTTCATCGAATTAAAATATTGCATAATCATCTCTTGCATTTTATTGGGTCAAGGTTGAATACATCATCAGTTTCATTTCCATTTCCCTTTTGAGTAAGAAACAACCTTTAAAATACAACGCAATTTTAAAATTTATTAGCAACTTTTATTTTCTAGAAATTCTCTACACCAACATTAGCTAGGATAGCACTTTGGAATAAGTTGTAAGGCACACTCTCCAAAGCATCAAAAAACACAATAGTATCTTGTGATAGGGAGAGTTCAAATCGACTTGCTACATTTTTTCCTGGGAAGCCCTTCTAACACAAGGGTCAATCATGAGGTCGCATTAGGATTGGCAAAGTTACTCACCCTAATTTGTTGGTCTTAGTGTAGAGATTGTGCGTATTATTGGGGGTCACTTGAGAAGAAAATCTTGGGGACCTTCTTGAGTTGATTTCTATCTTAGATACCCTGCCTTTGTGCATGGATCAGACTGCCGTCTGTCTCCCCAGACATCATTGTCGTAATTGGCAACTATTGTGTCTGTTTCATCACTTGGGTGAGAAAAGAAGGGGCACTTACAAGTCTGGTTGGGACTTCTAGACAAGACAGAGGTTAGTGTATGAATTAAACAATCCAAGAACATGAGATAAATAAACAACTAAACTAGAAACAACTAAATAAATAACTAAGGAAATAAAACTAAAATGCATAAGAAACTTTGAACCAAAATCAATCAACCAAATGACCAATGATTATGCCACCAATGGATAACAATATTAGTTGTCACACACCATAGAGAAAGGAGCACTTATTGATCCCCTCTTCCTCTTTGGTAGGGATCTTGAGTCCCCTATTTGAGATATCTTCTTACAATGATATACCAGAAATCAAATGGTGAAGAAATCCAAGCCTATTCCCTCAAGAGGTGAGGTGAATATCTTATTGAGATGTTGCTAGAATGCTCCAAGAAGAAAAGAGGTTTCTTGAGGGAGGATAGAGGCATCATAACAATACTATGAGATTCTTAAATTCTGAGTGCACCCATAGCCTCCATTTATAGCATGTCTTTGAGGCAATATCCAACTGGTTCATAGTGTGGACAAGGGGCCCTTTAGGGAACCCTTAGGTCTTTGACCAACCCCCCATTCGGATTCATCTCAGATTTGAGGGTCAGATCAAGTTGGCAGCTAGTCCAGAAGTGGGTGAGGGGCCGGAAATAACCATAAATGCGTCATTCATAGGAGTGCGTGGATTTTCTGATACACAATCATGCATATGGCGCATTGTGCACTCTACGGTCTTCTTTGTCCCGCGCACTGTGCACACACTTCCTTTAGTGTTTCAATGCATGTCAATGTTTTGACTAGTTGTATAGATTTTGCCCCTTGGAAATGCGTTTTTCGTGCTGCAGGTGAACTAATAGGTGTTTGGAGATGCTCTATTTCTGTAACCATTTGCATGTGATGTTGCAGATGAAATTTCAGTGATAACAGATGCCCCATGATGTGTGAGGTTAGGAGCATACATATAGATGAAATACATCAATGTTTCTTCTACTGAGAGTACCACTGTAATGAAGAGTGTTGATAAGAACTGCAAGAGTGAACCTGTTAGAGGGAGAGGGGAAACCGTGGCACCCAAACCTTTCTCTAGGTAGAGAAATAAAATCTGTATACAAATGAGGCAGGCATGCCCCATGCTCATGTCATGTAACTAAAAAATGTAAGACAACAACTGAAGTTGTATGCTGATGTAGATAACTACAATGCCCTCCAGGGTTGTTTGATAATCTTAGATGACAATTCTGATGGTGAACATAATCTGAAAAGAGGCAATGATTCCTGTAACAAGTGTCGATGAATCGTAGGCATTGATGGCCTAACAAATTCAGAGGTCTTTGGATAGTATAAAACAACTGCAGGAGTCACATAGTAAGACCCACCGTAAAATGAGATAGTGTTGAATTCGAATGTTATGGGGTTCAATGACAACAGAGAGAAATGATGGTTCTATATTTACCGTCTGAGACTCATAATTGTAAATGTAATGAGAGTCAATATACTGTCACCCTTCTGGAAATTGTGCTAATGTTGATAGAAAGGGAGACATGACTCCAAGAAGCAAAAGGGATCCATGGAATCCATTGGATAAGATATGGAATTGATAAGGAACATGAATGAATTCAATATGCGATGAGACTTAAGAGTTCCCTTCGTTGGGGGTATGGTTGAAGGATGATTGGTAACAACTGTGAAATTGTATCTAGCATCAGGGGGATGACTAGACATGGGGTTAAATTGTGTCGGAGTAGTGACAAGGTGGAAAAAATCAGAGATCAAGGGTAGGTAGACTGTGATATACTCAAGGTTTATGGATGATGTCAACATGGATAGAGGATAGTGAATGCCCCAACCAAGGGTGGCGTGGGTTGATTTACCAGAAAAGAAGGTCATCAAGGGTAACAACAAAAGGCTAAGTAAATGCTGGAAACAAAGGCTTTTTTACAATTTCCAAATGATTAAAGAATAATTTGGGATGAGTGTATAGATAGAGAAATGGGTGCCCCAGTGCAATATGGCTTGGCCTGTGAGGGCACAATTTGCATGGAGAATTGATGGAGGGTGGGGGCCCCATGGGTGGGTTTCTGTATGAGGTAAATGAATGGAGGGAAATATGCAGATGGGAAAACTTATTGTGGATGAAATGGAGGGTAAATGATACCACAGAGGAGCAATCAAAATAGAACTGTGATGAGATAACCTGGGAGTCCATTGGGAAAGCTAGAAAAATGAGGAGAAGGAGTATGTGGCTTATTCTAAGAAATGCGTAAGACTATAGGGACTCCCATCCCTAGGGAGTGAAAACAACATGAGTGTTAAAGTGCCAAGGGGGAATATGAATGGGACAACTCATGTGTGGGAGAGTGTTGCTGGGTGATAGTACCAAAGTGCGGCGGAGGTGACAGTACTGTAGATCATGATGTGAGGATCCTATAAGAAAATGTTAGAGGGTGTGACTGGGAGATGCAATTGATATTCAAAGGGAATGATTACATGCTAGTGTCGATCATATACCTCAATGGATGGAATTGGTTTATTATGACCAAGTACCTGCACACATTAAAATCGAATACTCGACGCGAACAATATATGAAGATAAAGAACATATAATAGTTATTTGATAATTTTTAACATGAGCATGCATACCTGGTTATGATGTGAGAAAAATGATGCCTCGGGGTTAAGTGCAAATGGTGATCTAGGGAATGTGACCATGTAGGCAGCGGGACCCTGATTCCATGGCTGAAAATGGATCTGAAAACAAAGACTATGAGATTTTGTAATTCAGTGTGGAAGTTTGGCAAAAGGGACTATATATGGTTGTGAGGCCCACAATGCCACCTCATTTGTACCTACTTCCATATTGAGTTGATGAGAGGATTGTATAGGGGATTTGGAGATTATAGGAGTTCGAGCCGACTGATCTAAGAGTTGTGAGAGCTAGGTTAGTGGTCCCATCCTCCTACACAGTAGAATAGTTTCTAGTTTTTGGGTAGGGTCGTACAGATGGCCATATTAAGGTTTTTTGTAGGGGTGGGCCCCATAATGCACGGGAGAGGGAAGGATACACATGGTGAGGTGTGCGGGTATAATTCCCTCTCCCATGAATTATGTGAGGCTATGATGAATACAACTTCACATGCAAGCATGTGGGTGGGAAAAATAGGTGCACATGTGATGCGCGCCTATTTGATTTATAACTACGCACTATGCGCAACTGTGTAGAGCAAAGGTGTTCATAAATGCACACCTATGGGTGTCAAAGATGTGCATTGATGCACATCTGTGTCTCCTACAACTGTGCATTGATGCACAACTGTGAGGAGAACAAGCACGCATATGTGTGTGCCTATGGGGGTGACAACCATGCAATTGAGGTGAAGCTCGGGGTTTTTTTGAAAACTTGAATTTTTTGAATGTGTTTTATAAATGATGATGGCTAACCAAGTGCTTCTGTGGGAATTCAAGTGATCAAGTTATCCTTCCAGTCCACTGGAGGGAACGAGATTGGGAGCGCCTTCAGGAGGTAGTGAGAGATGAGCCTGGAATTCAGAGACTCTTGGTAGCCTGTGGGCTGCTAAAGTTCTTCGACTGCCCACTGATACAGTCGCAGTAGTACCTAATTCAATATTTGATTTTGATGTGGATTACTAACCTACAGTGCTTCATTGTGTGGGGGAAACAATTGACATTATCAACTATGGAGGATGTGTATTTTTTGACAGGGCTCCCTTTTCAGGGAATGGCGCTACCTACTGACCCCCACCTTCCAGGGGATGTCAGGTTGATAGACTTGGTGTGGGATTATTTCTCAGAGCTGAACCTGATGTTGGTTTTGGTTCTCCAGATTGAGGTGATGGATGCACTCTTGTATCAGTGCATCACAATGATGATTGTTAGGATCTATGGATCCTTAGGGACTCAACGGATTAGGGGTGGTCAACTAGGATTATTCAGAGAGTCTTGGATGGGGATTTGTTCACCTGGGGCTTGATGCTGCATGATAAGATGATGGGGTAGATTAACTAGTGTCGGACCATCGAATCCGGTGATTTTTCCTTTGAATCTATCTTGGTGGCATGGTTTTTAGAGAGGGTTCCCATGTTGCGTTGTTGGCACAGGGACATACCCAGGGTTCAACACATCAAAAACACACCAACAAAACCCTAACTACCGACCCTTTCGGCAACACTTGCGAAGAAGATGAAGTCTCACCTGAAGTAGAGGCAGGGGGGTTGTAGGACTCATGTTTCTACAAACTAGATGAGACATAGATTTGTGATTACAAAACTTAACAGATCATTTAGCCAATACCATGCATTAGTTCATAAATCCATTCACATCATATATTAAACCCTAGATATAGAACAATAAAGAAGCAACTAAGATCAAGTACTTTTCATCACTTAGTACATAGTTATTGGATCAGATATAACATTCATTTATCATCAATAGATCACTAAGAATACATATATCTATCTAACATACATAAAGGCCAATACACTAATAGATAAACAACATAAACAACATCATACAAAGCACATCAACACAGGATATACGTGGTTCATCCCAGTGTGGGGCTACGTCCACTAACTCTTCTTCTTATTTATTAGTCTTCAAGTGTTGGCATAGGGGAAGACCTAGGGTTCAACTCTACAACAACACACCAAAAAAACCCTAACTACCGGCCCTTTTGGCAACACCTGCGAAACAAATGAAGTCTCACCCGAGGTAGAGGTAGGGATGCATGTAGGACTCAGATGTTTGCAACCTTAGCTGGGACATAGATCTGTGATTCTAACACTTAAAAAAGTACTCAATAGTTAACATTCATCAATATACATTCTTAGTTACAATGTAGTTAAACCCTAATTACATAGTATCACAGTATTCATTCAGATCTAAGGTATTAAGCACTAAGCATGTGTACATAAGTCAGATCTAACATGCATCCATATTATTAAGCACTAAGCATCAAAATATCTATCTATCATTCATCTATATTAAATAACTAAGCAAGTAAACACATAAGCACATAATAAAGAAGCAACAAAACATGTATGTGGTTCACCCCCACCCTGGGGCTATGCCCACCAAATCTTCTCTTCTTTATTATCTTTGGTCAAGCTTCTTATAGGCACATAACATCCGAGTTCTACTCCGCAGAAGACAAGAGATCTACATGCACTCTACCAGATCCTCCTTCTTCTAGCTAGGGTATAGCACAAAGCCTTCACATAGTCTCTTACAGTTACTTGCACTAGCCTTTCAAGCCTCACATAGTATGCACAAAGCACTTACAACTCTTGATCACATAGATCAAGCTCTAGCACTTAGCACACCTGCCTACTAAGTCTCTTTCGGTCTCTCTCTTACATTTCCTATCTACTTATTTATACATTAAAAAATAGGCCTAAACATGGGTAAACCCATGGGTCGACATCCCATACCCATTACATAATCTTGAATCCCAAAAAGGGCCCTAAAAGGGGCTGAGATCTCACGATCTATGCTTCATATTTCACTCCGCCTTTGACATCCTATCGAAGTCCCAAAATAGGTCAAACATGACCAAGAATCCTCAAAACTTGGTGAAGGGCCAACAGGCCCCCAACACTCACCTGTGACTCATCCCGAGTCACTCTGATCTGACTAGTTCTTCCTCAAAATCCTTGATCTTCTTCGACTTGTTGTTGGGCCACGACCTCTTGTTCAACAAACTCTTCTATGAATGCTTCATTGACAGGTCCCTCTAGGTGTTGTTCAGATGTGGTGAAAAATTTCTCCAGTTCCACTCCTCGGCCTTCGAGCCTCATTCTGTATAGGTTGGAACCTCTGAGTTACTTCCATAACTTTGCACTAAATAGTGTGGACCTACTGCTGGGTAGTGCGCTGCTCTTGGGATCACTTCATTCTTTCCATAGCTAATAGGGGCTTCAACTGCGCCTGTATTGTCTCTTCTTGCTTCTTTGCTTCCTTTAGTTGTGAGTCCAGTGCGTTCAATTCTGGATTCTCAGTGAGTCTCTCATATGTCTAGGCACTGTGATCACTCAGTTGCTTGCATTCCATGGCAAGGTTTTTGGTTCTTTCAACTGCACTTCAAGAAGTTGCTTCTCTTTGATCCCTTACATCCTACAGGGTGTCGAGTACGGTGTGGATCTCTAAGTCTACTACTCGTGGTTGTAGCTTCTAGATAGCTTTTGTGATCTAGTCTACTTGGTGCGTGACTCGATCTTCCACCTGTGGTTCTAATCATGTCACAGAGTGGAGGGCTCTGTTGACTTCTTCTTTCACTTCGATTTTCTCTACGAGCAACTCTTCTTTTTCTTGTTGCATCTGGGATTTCTTTTCTTCAAACTTTTATTGGATAGCAACCTTCTCCTATTCTGCAAATCTGTGTTGGTCTGCGAGTACTCCTTTATCTTGCTTCAAATCCTAGGTGGCTTGTTCTGTCTCTTCTTATGCATGATGAAGGTGAGATTCTATCACATCAGCTAGTCGACAGAGTTGGGATGGCTCATATCCCAACTCTGGTTCTCCTGATGGTAGGGGTTCAGTGGACACTATGTGGCTGGACTGAAGGGCCTACTATACCCCTTAGAATTCAACCTTAATTCTGTCATACATTTCCTCTTGTTTAGCTTCTTGTTTCTCCAAAATTTCTAGTGAAGCATCATTTAGGGTTGCTATGATGAATTCAAAATAATCGGTAGTGAGAAAAGTTGTCATCTTGGTCACGATGGATTTTGATTTCTTTCGGGAAGAAGGTTTAGGGGGGGAAACTTTCCTGTTCTTAAGGGGTTCAACCTCGTCTCTGGGTGGTGTTACTTCATCTAGATTCTATTCATCTCCTTTTCCATTTATCTCTTTGTAATCACCCCCTCAGTCAAGTGATACAGAAGCAGTCTTTCATGAGGCGCTACTTAAATATTGGACCTCTTCGGTCTTCTTCATTCTGCTGGGTCTGGGTGTATCATGTTCTTTGTGTGTGGTCTCTAGGCTGTCAGGGTCAGACATATCTGTAGGGTCTGCTAGAATAAGGAGGTCTTCCAACCATTCCTTAGTGATCTCCTTAAGGTCCTCTTCCATTAGTTTGTGGTACGACTGAAGTTTCTCCTTATGTTCATCGGCTCGCACTGTAATGTAGATTAAGTGTCGATCTACGAAGAACTTCATTAGGGGTCGAAACCTTTGTAGGGTGTTCAAATTCATGCGAGGTTCAACTTTGATGGCTCTCTTCAGCTGAAGGTAATAGGTGTGAAAAACAACATTCGACTGCCACTGTTTGTTCATATCACTCGAGTACTAGAGTGTGGTGAACTTCATAGCAAGCGGGTTGAACGGTTCAATATCCGGTAAGGTTGTACCTTCCGGCATCTACCAAGAAACAAAGGTGATGAGGATCAATATCCAACTAAAGTGAAACTCGTAGCCCTGATCCTATGCTTCACGACAGTCTAGTTCCAGTTGATTAACTAGGTACTTTGCCTAGTTCATATGTAGACCTTCCACGCACTTCCCTGCGAGGTCAACAACAAAGCCTATGACCTACATAGGTCTGTTCTTCCTTACTAACTTTCTGGCTATTAGCTGGAAGTCTAGGTGCACTGTGCCATTATGGATGGAAGCTAACTTGTAGCCTTGTGTCCCCTTTTCAACATCGCCGTATGTATCCTTGATATTCCATGTTAGTGCACGATCTATGGATTTTCCTAGATATAACTTCTGTGGGTCGGGTCCTTGCATACTTAATCCTGTGATCTCATGGATCAACATCAGATCAATTGTAATACAACAGTCTAGCCATAAGTATCCACTATGGTAACATGAAAGCAATAAATTGAAACAAGCGTCGACTTTTTGGTGCCTTCCAAAGTGTGGGATTTTCATTACATTTAACAGGGTGGACTGCACGAGGTTTAGTGTCCACGGTTGGGTGATTATCTTTGAGTTCTTCCCCTTCGTCCTGGTCAGGTATTTATATAGAGCGAGCATACTATAGTTTTTGTGATCTTCAAGGTTGAAGTCATTGAACTTCAATGTTGTGATCTTGTCTTGCTGCGCTCGAACTATGTGTATCCCCTTCGGGAGGTATGAAGTAACCATGGTGTACTCAAAATCTCTTGGCACGCTATCTCGACTCACTTCACCAGCCAGAGGCAGGATGTAATCAGGAAATATGGTCGAGATCAACTTCACATTTTCTAAGTCATATCTGTGTTTGGTTCTCTTTTTCGCTGATGGTCAGGATGGTCCGTCTCTGTGAGCAGTCGACGGAGAGGTTTGCAGTCCTCTCATCGATGACGCTTGTACACCTATAGACATCACTCTTTCAGTCATGAGGTCAATGATTACTTACTTCACAGACTCTTTGAGTATGCTAAGTTCTTTGGACATACATGATCATCGATGGATATCTTAGGTTTGAAGAGTAACTACTCAATGCAATGAGATAGATGGAAATAGCGCGATGATCACTGTGAAAAATCAACTATTATACGGGCTTATATAGTCACGATTGGAAAAAGTGTTCTCGTTGCATGGAGCGACAAGATAAATAGATAACATGGCAAAAAATCTCTTGCAATGGATGAGAAGCCTTCATTAACTCAGTTCTGTCCATTATGGCTCGGTCCCAATGGTTTGGTGGTGAACTTTCTGACCATAAATGCCTTTCTACTCGTTCGGATCATCGAACGAATGGTTATACTGTTCCCAACGACTATATTTCTTCGCCATGGTGAAGTGCAATGTGATGTTATTCTGTTATTCTGATATTCTGTTATGGTGAAGTGCCAATGTTCCCTCTAGAACCTTCTGTAACTTTTCGATTTTATCTCTCTTCTTACTTAGTTTTCTATCCTTCTTTCCAGTGAGCTTCGTCTCAGAATTCCTTTTTCCATTCTGATTCTTATCTTCTTTTGGCAGAGTAACTTCGTGCTGTTGAGATTATTTCCTAGAAATCAGGTGATTCAAGTGGATATTGGTGGCCACCCACCTTTTCCAGCTGGCTCAAAACAAATTTCTAGCAATTTTGATAATTTACTATTTTTAGCAGTTTTTCGGGTCCTGAACTTCTGGAGCCGTTTTGAGGCCCTAAACGAATTTGTTTTGGGTATGTTGGGGTCACACAATTTCATCATGAAATTTTGTGAAACTGTTGTAGTCCTTAGATAGATCTTTCCAATGGGCTATCATACACCTAAAATGAAGATCATATGCAAAAGTTACGACCCCGGGAAGTTGATGTACTGACTTACCCAAACGGGGCCCACATGACTTTTGGTGCTTCATCTCCTAGGGTTAGGTTTTTGGATATTTAGGGTTTTTTAAACTTCTTTTTATTGTAAAAATGCCTTGAGAGCCTCATTGTAATCATCTTCTTGTGAATGAGTGCAACCATCACATCTCTTCTCAGAGATAATCCGTCACCATTCCAACAAGCTTGTTTTCCGCTACATTTTATAGTTTCAGCTTATTTCCTTATTGAATGGAAAACCAGTTTTACTGTATCTCTGTTACTCTATGTTAAGCATCTGGTAATAATATATAGTGATTTTTTTCTTCTCATAAAATCCATATCAGTGGTATCAGAGCAGTCTACTCGTCATCTTAATGCATGTCTCCAACGAGGTCGGAGTACAAAGATTTGGGTCTTGAGCTTGTTTCTCTTGAGAACAAAATCTCTCGCACACCCAAGTGACCTTTCATGGAAGGAGAAATGAAATATGACGGGACATGATATCCTTTCAAACTATTGATTGAGGAATCCCTCACGCAACAAAGGAACGAGATGATGGATAATTTCACGCAAATCCTTCGACGACTACCAACAGGCGACACATCTTCTTCGAGCAGAGGCACTTCCCCCTTCAAGGTACAAATAAACTTTGATATTCCTATATTTGTAGGTCAGATAGACACAGATGCTGTAGAAAAGTGGTTGAATCTACTAGAAGGGAATTTCTCTATCCATAACTTTTTGAATAGAGAAAATATTACTTTTGCGCTCTTCCAAGTTGTTCCCCATGTCAAAGATTGGTGGGAAAATTTCTGTGAGGAAAAGGAAACAGAGGAACCTTCATTATTTACAGTCACGACCACCTAGGAATCCTTCAAGGATGCTATTAATGAAAAATACTACCTTGTCGAAAGTTATGACGACTTGTATACCAAATGGACCACACTGCGGCAAGAAAGAGACCAAGTAGTGCCAGATTTCATAAATATCTTCCATACCTTGCGCACCAAGTTGGGTATCAAAGATTTGGAGAGACATCTGGTGCTCAAGTATCATGGTGCTCTGCATAGATACATCCAGACTGAAGTGGAATTTCTGGACATATCATCCTTGGGCACAGCCTACTGATATTCCATCAAAATCAAGTAGAAGCTCAAACAAAAGAAACGACAATTTGGGTCAAGGAACCCCTCACAACAAAAGCCAGGAAAGGGTGGCCCCAACCCACAGAAAAAAGGACAGAGCAAATATGCATAGTATCAGGACAACTAGTCCAAGCCGCAAGCAAAGAAGGACACCGAAAAGACAAAGAAAGATACCGGGAAATGGTGCGAATTCCATAAGAGCCCTTGGCATAACACTATTGACTATCGCTCAAAGCAGACACTGGTGGTTGAAGTGAAAGCCTCTGAATTAGATGCAGGTTCTGACTCTAAGTCAGAACCAGAAAGGGAAAGACGGATCATTGACATGGAACCCAGTGCCACCGTTGCTACCACCAAGCTCCAACATGGTGAACCCCATCGATATGACCCCTGACGCATCACTGCCTAATGGGCCAGTCTATCGTCGCTCTCTATTAGAGAATGAGGAGATCAAGTGATAGATCCAAGAATTTCTCCACAAGGGGCACATCTGTCCTAGATCATCACCTTGTGAGAGCCCAATCATGATGGTATAGAAGAAAGATAGAACCTGGTGACTTTGCATTGATTATCGGGATCTGAATAAAATCACAGTAAAAAAATGGTACCCAATTCCTTGAATTGACGAACTCCTTGATCAACTCATGGGGGCCAAATACCTCAGTAAAATTGATCTGAAGTCTGGATACCACCAGGTCCTAATAGAACAAACAGATGTATGGAAGACCACTTTCAAGTCAAAGGAAGGCCTTTTTGAATGGTTGGTCATGCCCTTTGTTCTGACAAATGCTCCAGCCACTTTCATGAGGATGATGGACGATATCCTGCGACCATTCACCAATACTTTTGTAGTGGTTTATCTTCATGACATTCTCATTTATAGAAAGACTTGGGTTGAACACTTGCAGCATATTCAACAGGTTCTGCACACCCTACGGCAGCACAAGCTATATGCCAACTTGGAAAAATTCTCCTTCGGCATGGACAGGGTTCATTACCTAGGCTACATCATTGATCAACATGGCATACATGTGGATCCAGCCAAGATCCAAGTCATCTGTGACTAGCCAGCCCCAACCACACTCACTGAGCTTCAGAGCTTCTTGGGCCTTGCCAATTTCTACCGCAGGTTTGTGTTGGGATTCTCCCATATTTCATGGGCCCTCAACCAAATAACTAGGGGTGGTGGTAAGGAGAAATTTGCATGGGGCCAGCCCCAACAACAAGCGTTCGATGATTTGAAGCAATGGTTGTGCTCAGCCCCAGTAATTTCACTACCAGACCTACAACAACCCTTTGAGATTGAGACTGATGCTTCAGACTATGTTGTGGGTGCCATTCTCATGCAGCACGAAAATCCTGTGGCCTATCATAGTGCGACACTATCATATGTTGTCCATAAGTACCCTACTTACGACAAAGAAATGTACTCCATTGTGCAAGCCTACCGCCAGTGGATACATTACATTCTTGGGAGGGAGACAGTCATCCACACTGATCATAAGCCATTACAGTTCATGCAGACACAAGGAAAATTGCAGAATGACTGCCATCAAAAGTGGTCCACATACTTGCAGCAATTCCACCTCAACATCAAGTATAAAAAAGGAAGCACCAACCATGTCACTGATTGCCTCAACAAACCATCAGTCGTGACACTCACCATAGTGCTAGACTCTTGCGTCCATGAGACCTTTGGATGGCCCAAACTCTATGAGATAGACCCGAGCTTCACCACCACCTACCAAATGTTGGGTGCAAAGGCAGTTGTTGATAATTTCCATCTTCGGGATGGGTTTTTGTGTCGTCTAGGCCATATATGTGTTCCCTCAAGTGAGCGAGCGAAGATGATCTGGGAATCCCACTACAGTCGGGTGGTAGGACACTTCGACGTTGAAAAGATAGTGGCAATGATACAAAAAAATTTCCACTGGCCGAAACTTCGACAGGAGGTTAGCAAGTATATCAAGTCTTGCACTACTTGCGCTATTGCCAAACCAACCACTAAGAAACAGGGCCTATACACCCCTCTTCCTACTCCTGATAGACCATGGGAATCCATGTCAATGGATTACATGTCGGGCCTCCCATCCACCAAGTGGAGAAATGACTGTGTTTTTATGGTTTTCGATCGCTTTTCTAAGATGGCGATTCTGGTTGCTTGCAAGAAGAGCATCACAACAGAAGCCACTGCCAAGCTCTTCTTTAAATGAGTTTGGGTACATTTTGGAATCCCACAAACCATTGTCTCAGATTGGGACAGTCTATTTCTCAGTACATTTTGGTCGAGCCTCTGGTCACTGCTAGACACTAAGCTCACCAAATCCACAACCTTCCACCCCCAGACAGATGGCCAAACCGAGGTCGTAAATTGAATGATCATACATATCCTGCACATGTATAATTCCAGGCACCCTCACACATGGGATGAGAGTCTTCCCTATGTCCAACATAGCTACAACCAAGCCCTTCATAGCTCAACTGGCCACAACCCCTTTCAGGTGGGGTTGGGATTCCAAACATTGGGTCCCATAGAGGTTGCACTTCCCCTTGCGGTCACCTCGACCGAATCCTCTCCTGCTCCAACTGAGGCTAACAAAGCCACCCAATTCATTGAGAGGATCCAACACATCCGCCAATAGGTTCAGGATATCCTATAGAAGTCTAATGACAAGTACAAGCAGTGCCATGATTAACATCGGGTTCCACATAAGTTTCAAGTGGGCGACAAAGTTTAGTTGCACTTGTAGAAAGAACGCCTTATAGGACCCCATCGGAAGCTTCACCCACTCTGATATGGGTCGTACACCATCACCAAGGCTATGGTGGATAATTATTTTGCACTCAACATTCCTCCTTTCCTTGTCTTGCACCTAGTGTTCAACGTGGACCTCCTTCGGCCTTATTTCCCACCATTATTGGACACCTCAGATGTAGAAGAAAAACTGACACCAAAAGAGCTCAACCCCGACTGCATACAAAAGGAATCCAGTGATCAGATTATGGACACACAGATCAAGGGCACTCGACAACAAAGGATCTAACTTTATCAAGTCGTCAAAGCAGGGTAGCTCCTGCACCAAGGCAAGTGGCTCACTCGAGGCCAAATTCAGCAGAAATTTCCTCATCTGATGGGGGAACTCAACACAATGGAGACCATTGATTCCTAAGGATGGAGGATTTATTCAAGTGGATATCAGTGGCCACCCACCTTTTCCATCTAGCTCAAAACAACTTTCTAGCAATTTTGATAATTTACTATTTTTAGCAGTTTTTCGAGTCCTGAACTTCTAGAGACGTTTTGAGGCCCTAAACGACGTGTTTTGGGGTATGTTGTGGTTACAAAATTTCATCATGAAATTTTATGAAACTTTTGTAGTCCTCAAATATATATTTCCAATGGGCTGTCATATGCCTAAAATGAAGATCGTATGCAAAAGTTATGACCCCAGGAAGTTGATGTACTGACTTACCCAAATGGGGCCCACATGACTTTTAGTGCTTCATCTCCTAGGGTTAGGTTTTTGGATGTTTAGGGTTTTGGAAACTTCTGTTTATTGTAAAAAGTCCTTGAGAGCCTCATTGTAATCATCTTCTTGTGAATGAGCATAGCTGTCACATCTCTTCTCAGAGATAAGCCACCACCATTCCAACAAGCTTGTTTTCCACTACATTTTACAGTTTGAGCTTATTTCCTTATTGAATAGAAAACTAGTTTTATTGTATCTCTATTATTCTGTGTTAAGCATCTGGTAATAATCTGTAGTCATTTTGTTCTTCTCATAATATCTGGATCATTAGGGGTAATACTTCATTTGTATTTGGAATAGGTACTTCAGTCTTCTGTAGGTCTTCTAGTGTTCTTCCCACTTCGACATTCAAGTCTCTAGTTTTAATTAGCTTCACTCGATTCTCCTATTCTTCAATCAAGTGTGCAATCCTCCTAGTCATGAAATCTTTCAACTCTTTCTTCTTTTGTTCTAATACTTCTTCTTCTTTCCTTCTGGCTTGATCTCCTTCAATCCAAGGTTTTCCTAGTAACATAGCAAATGGAGTGTTGTTCTCAATAAATTTAACAACTTTGAATTCTTCCTCTGTAGAAGTTCCATTAGCACTCATAAATATCTGGGTAAGTCTTCCACATAGGGTTATCAGCTTTCCTCTGAATAATCCTATTCCTCCCAATGAAGGAATCATAGAAGTTTTCCCTAAATGTTCCCAGTTTCTTTTTGACATGATATTCACCTATGTTTCCTCATCCAGAAAACAGTCAATGTCGAAGTCTCCTATTCTTGTTTGAATGCACTCTTTTATTTGAGGATCTCTGATAAGATGATATGTCGGTGGTCATTCAGGGTTTCTGTCATCTATAGCAATACATTTTCTGATTCTTTCTGGGGTTCTGCCGTAATCTCATGGGGTTCTACCATAATCTCAGTTGCTTGACCTTTCTAGTGGCCTCCTTGTATCATATTCATATTTTCAATCTTAGAAATCAATCTAGGAAAATCCAATACTTCATGGTCCATATATTTGAAATAGAGGCAACTAGGTCTTCTACCAGGGCATTCCTTAGCCAGATTTCCCGGTCTTCTGAAACTGTTACAAAGGGTTAATCCTCTCTTTCTCTTAAATGAGCCCCAACCTTTCGTATACTACGCACTAGGATTATGGTAGCTAACCTACAAACAATTCTCTCTAGGATTCTGCATCCATTTGTTAGTCCAAACATTCTCTCTATGCATAGGTATAACACATATTTCACTATTCTTATCAGATCTACTCATATCAAATCTTCTTTCTTCTATCAGTTCTCTAGTTTTCAAGCTAGGAAAAATCTTATCAAACATACCTAGATCCATACTTTAGAAACAAATTTTTCCACTAGTCTTATCTTCAGCAGAGTATAAAGCTTCCAGATCTAAAACTTTTCACTATTCTTACCTTTATGAAAGCACAAAGCATTCAGATCTTACCTCTTTTCTTCAGATCAAACTTGTTTTCTTAGCACAGAGATTCACAGATCGAGTAGACTATTGTGCACTAGAGCGACAGTTCTACGCACAGAGATTTCAAAATTTCAGGTCAGATATTCACACAAAGCTTCTTTTTCCTCAGTTCCCAACAATCACAATTTCAGGTCGAATCTTTGCACAAAGATTCTTCTTCCTCAGTTCCCAACAATCATAGTTTCAGGTCAGATATTTTCAAAAATATTCTTCTTCCTCAATTCCCAACAATCACAGTTTCAGTCATGAAAATGGAACCATTTGTTGGCACAAGGGTAGACCCGGGATTCAATGCTACAACAACACAAATAAAGAAACCCTAACTACCGGCCCTTTAGGCAACACCTGTGAGGTAGATGATGTCTCACCTAAGGTAGAGGCAGGGGTGGTTGTAGGACTCAAATGTCTGCAACCTTAGCTAGGAAACAGATCTGTGATTCTAACACTTAACAAAGCACTCAATAGTTAACATTCATCAATATCCAGTCTTAGTTATAGAGCCGTTAAACCCTAATTACAGAGTATCAAAGTATTCATTCATATCTAAGGTATTAAGCACTAAGAATGTGTACATAAGTCAGATCTAACATCCATCCTAATTATTAAGCAGTAACCATCAACATTTCTATCTATCATTCATCTATATTAAAGAAATAAGAAATTAAACACATAAGCACATCAATACATCACACAAAGCATAGGAACACAACATGTAAATGGTTCACCCCCACCCTGGGGCTACATCCACTAGCTCTTCTCTTCTTTATTATATTTGGTCAAGCTTCTTATAGGCACATAGTATTCGAGTTCTACTCCACAGAAGACAGGAGATCTGCACGCACTCTGCGAGATCCTCCTTCTTCTAGCTAGGGTATAGCACAAAGCCTTCACACAGTCTCTTATAGTTACTTGCACTAGCCTTGGAAGCCTCACATAGTATGCAAAAATCACTTACAATTCTTGATCACATAGATCCAACTCTAGCACTTAGACCACTGACCTACTAGGTCTCTTTCGGTCTCCCTCTTACATTTCCTAACTACTTATTTATACATTACAAAATAGGCCTAAACATGGGTAAACCCATGGGCCAACATCCCATACCCACTACATAATCTCGAATCCCAAAAAGGGCCCTAAAAGGGGCCGAGATCCCTCAATATCAGCTTCATCTTGTGCTTCGCCTTCGACGGCCTGTCGAATTCCCAAAATAGGTCAAACATGACCAAGAATCCTCAAAACTTGGTCAAGGGCCAACATCAAGGTTCTTACATTCCTCCGCTCCTGTGCACAAAGCCATAGAGCCAACTCCACAAAGGACAAGATATCTGTGTGCACCTCGCCATATCCTCCTTCCCCAAATTAGGTCAGGGCACAAAGCCTTACACAGTCTGTGCACAAAGTCTCCTACAATCACTTTCACTTAGCTCTGCAAGTCTTAACATACTTTAGTCATGCATTAAGCCCATGACCTCAAAATTGACATCTACTTACATTTCTTAGCTACTTATTTATACATTACAAAAAGGCCTAAACATGGGTAAACCCATGGGCCAACATCCCATACCCGTTACATAAACCCAAAAATTCCATAAAAATGGATGAGATCCCGCGATCTTCGCTTCGCTTGGGCGCTCCATCTTTGACCAGCCTGTCGAAGTCCCAAAAATGGTCAAACATGACCAATGTTTCCTCAAAACATGGTCGAGGGCCAAAATCCCCCCAACACTCACTTGTGACTCGTGCTGAGTCACTATGATTTGGGAAAATCTACTTCGAAGGCCTTGAGCTTAGCTTGAGCTGCCTCGACTTGCTGCTTCACTAGATCCTCCTGCTCGACGAACTCCTGAAGTACTTGCTTGGTGACAGGCCCTTTTAGGAATTGTTCCACTATCATGACCATATGTTCTAGTTGTGATCCTTTTCTCTCGATCTCTTTGAAAAGCGTGCAGGATTCATCTTGCACCAGATGGAGTCTCTATGTCACTTCGATAACCTTGCTCTGGATGGAAGTAACCTACTGTTGGATTGTGTACTACTCCTATGACCTCTTCATCTTCTCAAATGCAGTCAATAGTTTCATCTGTGCTTGTACAATGGATGCCTGCTACTTTGTCTCCTAGATTTGTGCTTCCAATCTCCTCAGCTTCAGATCTTCTGCAAGGCACTCATAGGTCTACGCACTTTGATCACTCAATTGTTTACATTCTGAGGTTAATTCCATGATTCGTTCTACTATGCTCCTGGCATCTTCTTCCCTATGATACCGCACTTATTGTGGAGTTCTCGACACTTCTTGAAGTTATAATTCTACTACTCTTGATTGAAGCTACTGAATGGCCTCAACAATGTTTCCCACTTGCATCTATATTGACTATGGTTCCTCCTGTACCAAGGCTGACACAGAGCAAATTTCTCTATTCACTGCCTCTTTAACCCCAATCTGCTTCACGAGCAACTGGTCTTTCTCTTTTTGGATTTTCTCTTTGTCCTCTTCGAACATCTCCCTAATTTCATCTTTCTCCTTCTGTGAAAATCGAAGTTTCTCTAGGACCTCCTCCTTTTCTTGCTTTAAGGCCTCTGTGGCCTGTTCCTTTTCCTCCTGGGCTTGATGAAGTCGAACCTTTGTTGCATCTGCTAAACTTTGAAACTGGGTGGGCTCATCCCCCAATTCTACATTTTATGCTAAGTATGGTGTAGTAGGCACTGCACGACTCAAATGGATAATTTTTTGGATGTCTTTGAGCTCTTTCTCTATTCTTTCATACATCAACTCCTTCTTTGCCCCATGTTTCTGCAACATTTCTTCTGAACCGTCTTCTATAGCTATGATGATGAGATCAATGTCATCCACTGTGATCACATTCTTAGACTAAGGCTTGTTGGCGTGAGCCTTATTCCTTGCCAAATATTTCTCTGGGGAAACCTTCCTCTTCTGTGATGCTTCTGTTGTGGTGAGGGGATCCTTCGGTGGTGTAGCTTCGCCTTTGTATTTATTTTCTCCTTCTTCCCCTCCTTCCTCTTGGTTAACTTCATATCCTCCTCCTCCTATAGGTGATTCAGGCATAGTTTCCTCTGATTCTGATCCAGGTGGATATCGGTGGCCACCCACCTTTTCCAACTAGCTCAAAACAGTTTTCTGGCAATTTTTGACAATTTACTAGTTTTAGCAGTTTTAACTTTCAAGGCCATTTTGAGGGCCTAAATGAATGTTTTTAGAGATCTAGATTCTCAATAATATCCAAAGGCATGGTTTATCCCCCAAAATGAATCTCCTTGATAATACCTTTCCAACGAGCTATCATACACCTAAAATGGATATCGTATGAAAAAGTTACGACCTTGAGAAGTTGATGTACTAACTTACCCAGATGGGGCCCACATGACTTTTGGCGGTTCATCTCCTAGGGTTAGGTTTTTGGATGTCTATGGTTTTTGGCATTCCTTTTTATTGTAAAAATGCCTTCAGAGCCTCATTGTAATCATCTTCTTGTGAATGAGCAAAACCATCACATCTCTTCTTAGAGATAAGCCACCACCATTCCAACAAGCT
>SNQJ01S0023297.1:83362-119631 GCA_010110895.2 Picea sitchensis | reverse complement strand
ATGGATATATTGGATCCCTCTTGTCTTTATGTTTTGTGTTTTATGATGTATGATGTTTCTTTCTATGTATTGACAAATGTATGATTCTATGTATATGATGTTTTTAATGTGATAAATGTCAATCTAATACTAGGTTACCCATGCGATCTGCTATTTTATTGAGGTTTCTTGGAATATGTGTAAATGTGATGGAATCAAAGTGGCGAGATAAGAGTCTAACTTGCAGGTATTTGTGAAAGAGGAAAGGATCGTGAACATGATACACATTGTTGAGATGCAGGATGACAAGCTGGGAATATAATAGAACTCTAAGGTGATGAATGTGGAGGTGACTGGCCTCGACGAGGATACCAATGATGTTGGCATATTCAACTTGGTTGTTGGTGGTCAAGCCTAAGCATATGCCACTGGAATGGAGTAGTATATGTGAGGGGGTATAGATGTCCCAAGCGGCCGAAGCGAGATTTTGGGTCCAATGACTTGCACCGTCAGTGTAACCGATGTGGTAGGTTGATGGATGATGCATCTGTCAATAACACGGGTGATAGATCATACATGAGGAGTGGTGGTGGTAAAGAAAACTAAAAACTCTAAAAATGTGTACAAAGAGAAACCTAAGGTAGGGGGGCTACGCTTAGGCATAAAACCTCTTTAAGTACAACCCGTTGACGGATTCTTTGAGAAAGTAACCTTCTGGAGAGGCCAAGTTGTAGGTGCCTTTGGTGAGGCAATATTGGATGATGAAGGGGTCGTGCCATAATGACTTAAATTTCCCATGGCCCATAGTGTCATGGGAGATATCATAGGCTAACATGAGATTACCTTCATTAAATGAGCAAAGGTTGACATGGCGGTCGAAGGTGTCTTTGGACCATTTTTTAGCTGCCTCATTGTGTTGTAATGAAGATCGACAGTCTTCATCAAGTGACTCTAAGGTCAGCAGGCACTGCTCCATTAGAGCAGTGTCAGGTAAGATCTCTATGGAAGTACATAATGTGGGGATTTCACACTCTATAGGGAGGGTGGATTTGATCCCATGGATGAGGTGGAATGGTGTAAAACCGGTGGCAGTTTTGGCTGCCATGCAATATGAACATAACGTAAAAAATAACATATGATGTCAGTTGGTCTTATGTTTTTTGATGGTACATTGTATAATGGTTTTGAGGACTTTATTGACAACCTCGACCTAGCCATTGGACTGGGGATAGTATGGGGAGGCGAACTCATGGGTGAAGCCTAATTTTGAGGAGAGTTCTGCAAAGATCTCATTCTCAAAATGTTTATCATGATCAGAAACTAACTGTTGTGGGACTCCGAACCAGGTAATGACGTGGTTGAAGAAAAATTGTGTTGTTGTGTCAGTGGTGTTGTTAAATGTGGGCATGGCTTCGACCCATTTGGTAAATTAATCCATTTCCACGACAATGTACTTCTATCCAATACTGGAGGGAGGATGGAAAGTCACGAATTCTATGCCCCATTTACAGAAGGGGTCGGTTGTGATGATTGGGTGTAGAAGAGTTGGTGGATCTCGTTATTTGTTTTCATAAAGCTGGCATTTGTCGCATCACTTGACAGCGTGGATGCAACCATTAAACAAAGTGGGCCAGAAGTACCAATCTCGAATGATATTTTTGGTGGTAGACATACCCGAGAGGTGACCACTGCAAGCGCCACTGTGGAAATCATTCAAGACTATTTCAGCTTCGTCGATGATAAGACATCGTTGAAGGATGGTATCGACCCCGCGTTACTAAAGAATGCCCCCGATTATTATAACCATAATTTGCACCAGACATACTTACCTAACATCAAGCCATTTCATATACCTTCTTTGTCAAGCTAGTACTGAACAACTCTTCTTAAAAACACCCTTTTTAAAGGCCCACACGCCCTTCTCCACTACATCCCACGTGTACCTACAAAATCAAAAAAAATGGAAAGTTGCTAATGGAACACACAATTTTGGGTAAGTTAACTAAATATTTTGACCATGCATGGCCAGTCATTCGAATAAATACCTATCTCCTTCTAGCCTATAAAAGAAGGGGTGGGGTTCCCATTCTAAGAGAGGAAAAACATAGTAAAGAAACTCTACCCGAATTCGTATTCCCCTTTGCCCAAGATTCTACAACCATTTTGTGATTTCAATGAAGAAGAGAAGAAAGTGTGTTAGCAGTTGGTGCACAATAAAAGAGGATCCCAAGACCAGATTCGTGGAGTAGTGGTCGGCTTCATCATTGTAAGTTGCTTTAGTAAAGTTAATAATAAAGAAGTACTTTTCCCGTCCCACACTATGAGTTTTTCATCGTTTATTGCGTACATGTTGATTAAATCTCTAACCCATTAATCAATAGATCAAATGCATGTGGAGTTCTTTGTTTGTCTTTCGTGAATGCAGGTCAGCCTTAGGAGGATATTTGTTGTCAAAGAGAGACTAAGTGTGAAGAGGGATCGATACCAAGCGTCAGAAATAAGGTATGTTCACTTGATCTTCTTAAATGTGTATTTGCTTAAGAATAATGGGGATTAGGTATGGGATGATGGTAAAAAGTAGGAATCTTTAGGTCTTTTCTGCATGCATGATAAAACCCTAAGTGCTAGTCTATAGGGGGATTTCCCACTCACAACAGAATTGGCGACCATACTGGGGATCTCTCAGGTTTTCTGGGGGTACTTGTTTGGTAGTTTTAAATTGGTTTCTTCACCTTTTTTCTGAGTTTCTGCAAGAGTCTGAGCTAGTAGGGATTCTGGTCTTCCATACCAGTATTCCCTGCTTTCTTTTCTTGGCTACTTTTTATTTTATGGAATTCATAGAGGTACACGTGGCCTGTATAAGGCCTGCATGTGTGTACCCACACCTTACCTTCACAAAGCCCGCGTGCACACGCTAGCTGATGAAGTGTCAGTTGCGTGTCTGAGTTCAGAAAAAAAAAAATTAGAGAGGCAGTCATCCTCTCCCTTGTCAGAGGTGATCCTTCTCAGGGGATTTTTGGATCTCATTCTGGTCTTTATTTTATGGTTGTAGCTTAGGTACCATCTCATATTGGTTGTGTTCTATGAAATTTTTCTTGAATTGTTTTTCCTTTTCTGTCAAAGTATGTTTTTGAGTCTTCAAGGGACTCTGGTTCTCAATACCAGTAGTCTCTGCCAGTGTTTGATTGTTTGTTTCTTCATTTTTGAAGGATTTTAAAGGCACACATGGCCTGTAGTGGGCCTGTTCACGTGCACACACGCCCTGCCCCTCTACAGCCCGCGTAGGCACACTAGCTATTGAAGAGACAGTCGTGTACCTGTCCAGAAAAGTTTTTGGAGGCATTCATCCTCCTCCCTATCAAGTTTTTACTTCCCAGGGTCTTTCTTGTCTGAATGTGGCCTCTGTCATAGCATCTTAGCCTAGGTTTGGACTCTATTATAGCTTGCTTTTTCATTTAGAAGATTTATTGTGTTTCCTAGCTTTTTTAACTTATTTTTAGCTTGAAATTTTAAGAAAATTGTGCATTCATCAGTTTCTTTTAGAATCTTTTGTTATTTCTTCTTTGATTGGAAGAAAATATAGAAAAAAAACTTAGTTTGTTAGATCTCTTTCTTTCCTGGCATTTTCTTTGCATTGTTATTTGAAAAAGAAAAAGAAATTAGTATAGTGTTGTGTTTTCTTCTAATTTTAAAAGCATTTCAAAAAAAAATAAGAAGAAGAAGAAATATAATCATTCTTTATTAGTGTTCATATAAGTTTCATCATTTTTCACAAGATTCTTAAAAACATCAGTTGCACTACCGTACCCTTTTTGAGTAAATCAAGCCAGTAAAAAGAACGCTAATTAAAATTTACTAGACTTTATGTTTGTAGGGTCCATCAACTAGATTAGGCTAGAGCCTTGATTTAGGTTGGAGAGGAAACTCTTCAAGGCTATAAAACAAACATAAGAGTCTGTGCTAAGGAGTGTAGAAGTCCAATAACGTGTAAATTATCCAGGACCCCCCTCTAACACAGGGGATAAACACGAGGTTGCGTGAGGAAAGGTAGCAGATATAACCCCTCCAAAGTCGGACCAAGCATAGTGGGGAACACATATAGAGGACTTATCTTGGGATTCCATTGATCGCATTTTCCACGGAGCTTCGTGGGTCTCGAATCCATTCGAGGTCCTCAGCCTTCTTCCGGAACACTTTATTTCGATACCCTTGATAGGTTTTAGGCTTGATACCCTGCTCATTGCGGTCCACCCGACTGTTGACTGTACCCGCCTGGTGATTGTTCACGAGCTGGAAACCTAGTTGCCTTTATTGTAGGGACTTACACAGGTGACCGCGGGGGTATACCGTAGTACCTAGGGTAGACATCGGGCCACGCTTTTCAAATTATACCCGGAGGGTGCTTCCGTATTCGAGTTTCACTTGCACCAGTAAGTTGCTCTAGTGTTGGTTGGTGTAATTGTTCTTCCAACTAGTTAGTTGTTTGCTTGATTTTCCTTTAGGAGTTTTTCTAGTGTGTGCTCTGTGCTCCCTATTTTTCTATAGTGATTTAGTCAGTCATGGCTTTGGGTCACTAACCTAGGGTGGTAGACCACCCACTCTTCTGGTTGAGAGGACTTTTCAGTCTTTCTCTTAGAAATGTGGAGCTGCCTCTTTATAGGTGTTGTTTTGATAACACTAGTTCTTCAGAGTCAGTGTGTGAGACTTTTACGGATTTGAACAATCCCGCAAGGGGAGAACCTCTGCATAAGATATTCATGGCTAACATTCCTAACGATACCAACCAAGGAACCCCTTCACAAGGGGATTCTTGTGCTTTTCCTTTATTTGGAAACGTTGGTGTCCCTTTGATGGCCACCTTGTACATTCCTGGGTTGAATGTGGGATTACCGGTTTGGTTGGGTACCATTCCAAATGTCCTGAATGTTCTTGATGCTTCTCAGTTAATCACTTTAAGTCATGGGCACCCTGTTGATGTTTCTTCATCAACAAAGTCTTCTCCTCCTCCTTCGCCTGCCTCTGGTGAAAGTACAGTTACTAATAACCGGAAGTCTAAACAAAATAGAAAGAGGAAGAATAGGAAGAAGAAATCACCAACCTCTGTGAGTCATGTTGGAGATAGGTCGACAACCTCTGCTAGTCACATTGAAGACCAGAACCCAGCCTCTGTGAGTTATGTTGAGGGCACACACCCACCCTATGTAAGTCATGCTGGGGGAAGAGTCCAGACACTGCTAGTCATACTGGCAATAAGTCTGTAGCTTCTGCGAGTCATGTTATCGACCCATCACCAACCTCCGCAAGTCATGTTGGAGATGTGCAACCAACCACCGCTAGTCATGTTGGGGGCATTGATTCTATTGAGAAACATAGACAGATAGGACGTAAACCTAGGTTCCCTTGTAAGCCTTGCAAGGGAGTTCACCTTACTCATCTATGCCCTGGCATTCCAGAGGTACAAAGATTGTGGTCCCTGTCTACAAGATCTTCTAATTCTGAGTATTCCTAGGTTTCCTCACAGTCTATTCAACCTTTCGTTGAGAAATTGGTCACACCGATGCATTCATCAATTGATCCCACTCCTCTTTTGAGGGGTGAGGTGGCTTTAGACCATGTAGTCTCTCAGCCTATTCAGCCATTGGTTGAGAAAGTGGTCATGTTGATGCAGTCATCGGCTAATCCCACTCCACTTTTGGGCGGTGAGGTGCCTTTAGAACATGTAGTCCCATAGCCTATTCAACCATTGGTTGTGAAAGTGGTCATGCCGATGCAGTCATTGGATGATCCCACTCTTCTTTTGGGGAGTGATGTGTCTACTGACTATGTTTTTAGCATTTCTGATTCAATACTTTCAGAACAAGGGGGCATTCCGCTCATTCCGAGCACACCTCCTCCAAGCCCTAGGATGGTTTTGTTTGATTGGAATGATCTTTTTGAGCCTCATCTCCCTTCTTCTGCACCTTTTCAAATAAGGTTTGAAGTTAATTCAACAAATATTTATCGATGTATCGTGGATGAAGGATCCTCTGCAAGTATTTTATCCTCCTCGGTTTGGAAAGTCTTGGGATCTCCCAAGCTTCTGTCTTCTTCGCATGAACTGTTGGCTTTTGACAGATGTCCTAGTGAATATTTGGGGGTTCTTCCTCAATTACCTATCTCGTTAGGTGGGAAAATTGTCCTTGTTGACGTTATAGTGGTGCAAGTCCCATTAGATTTCAATATGCTTCTCGGGCGTGATTATGTATATGCTATGAACATTGTGGTGTCTATGCTCTTTCGGGTGATGCATTTCCCTCACAATGGAAGCATTGTCACTATCGACCAGCTAGCATCTGATAATCACCACCCTAATTCGATGTTAGTTCAGGATGCCCCTTTATATGTTCCTAGTGTTCGGGTAGACTCTACCCCGCCACGGGTTAATTATGTGGCATCTTATCCTCGGTGTTCAATTGATTCTGAGCAAGAACCTGTGTAGTCATGTTTTCCCTCTCAAGACTTAGTCTCAGCAATTGATCCATTGGTTTATCCAATGGGGGCATGGGAGCCCTTGCTTCCCCCTCTTGGTCCAAGTGGGATTGAGTATCCTTCTAAGTCTGATCTCGTTGTTTGTAGATCCTCAAGCCCTCATGCGTGTGATTCCTTGCTGATAGACTCTGCCAGTCTTGGCCAAAACCTCCATCGTCATATGCAATATGGTCATTTTACTTCACCCTTTGGGACTGTTAATCCTCGTTTGTGTGATTTCTCATATTTTGAATTGCCTTCAGATGAGGCTATCCTTGAAGCCATGACTATGGTTTCTATACCGCGGGAGGACTTACACCGTGGTTTGTGTTTTCTTCCCTTTTGGGAGACTTTCCAAGTTGACTGTCGAAGAGACTCTTGTTCTAAGCCTAGCAGTGGGCTCTACCTGAACCAGTTTTACACATGAGTCGTAGCCCCCACAGGTCTTCTTTTAAGCCTTTTTCAGACCCTCTAAAAATGAAAACATTGTCGAGCGATCTTGTTTCCCTTCATGCTCGTTAAATTGAAATTTGAAAGCACGTCTGTACGGCGGTAGTTTACCCCTTTTTCGGTCTGAATGGTCAAATGTACGAACAAAGGTACACTCTAGGGACCTCATTTCTCTAGAAGAGTATTCTCAGGTATAATTTTAACCCTTTTTCGAGCCTGGGGGAGTAAATTTATGAAAAAGGAACCCCCACGAAGTCCATAGTTAAGCTCTTTTCAGACTCCCTAAAATTGAAAAGATCGTCGAGTGACCTTATTCTTTCACACTCATTAAAATGGTCCAGAAGAACATTCCTGATGGAGTCCATGGTTAATCTTTTTTCAGACTCCTTAAAAATGAAAAAATCACCGAGTGATCTTGTCTCTATCACACTCGCTAAAATGGTTTTGAATAGACGTCTGGTCAATGCTAGTTTACCCCTTTTTTCGAGCCAACTAGACTATCTTCGAAAAAGGTACCCCAGGGGAGTCTCCTTTTATGTTTTTTCAGACTCTCTAAATATGAAAAAACGTCGAGCTTACCTTCTCTGGGCTCATTAAAAGTACATCGAAGGATGTTACAATTGTGTGTTTTGTTACCCGCATTTGCATACCTACTTCTTTGGTTTAAATGTCGACTCCAGGTTGCTCTCAACTGAACCATATGAAGCATGCCTTATACGCAAGCCCTGTATCACTTTGCCTCTGTGTCTTGACACCTTTGGCCACTGGAGGATTTTTCCCAAGTGTCCTTTTCTTCCATATGTCCCTTTGCCCTGAGCATCCCTGTGTTCTGTGCGCTTGGAACTAGTATGTTTGCAACACTCGATCCTCCTTTGTAACGTAGCATTCTTTTATTATTTTTTCAATCTTTCCAACATTATTGAAAAATACAAAGAAAACAAAATATACCCCAAAAAGAGGAAGGGAAAAGTATTTTCTTTTTATTGGCAGCACAATGAGTCACCCTTAGAGAAAACACATCCTTTCGTTTGTTCATCAAGCTCTTGGATTTAATATGACCTTAGGAAGATGTTCTCGCTACATAGAGTTGTGTCCTCCTCCATTTGGTTATTCTTCCAAACATATGGAGAGTTTGCGTTGCCTCCTGCATCGTGAACTTATGTCAATACCATGCTACCTAAGTCTCATCATTTGTCATGCTATTGTCCAAGGGCAGTTTTTACCAAGCCTGAGTCGGCCCCTTTGCAGTTTGTCTCTTGCCCTCATGTCTGGCCATCCCGAAATTCCAATCAAGTCTTTGTTCAAAATCAATGAAGCCTCCAGTCTGATCATCAAGATCCTCTAGTCCATGATCGACGAGTCATCGAAGACCTCTGGGTAGTGAAGTCGTACACTCATATTACACTCCTACCCAAGTTTTGAATATTTTGAAGTTGATGCTCGAGATCTGAAGACATCATATCTAGCCATCAGGCCTTATCAGCTTCTAGAAGATGGATACTATACATGTATATCTTTTTTATTTTGAGATGTAGATCTGTTGTGTATTGCTCGTGGCTACACTTTATATAGTTATATGACATAGATATATAGTGTATTTGATTGGTAACCATGATTTTATTTCATCACCAACATGGGTATGCCCGCCTTGATGAGACAATTTTTATTTTGCAGATGGCACCTCTCGAATTCTAGTTCCTAGGCTCACTGGTTTGGTATGTTGATAAATAATGATAATGTATTTCAGACATCAGATACTCTTATAACCTCACACATTAGGGGGCATCTGTTATAACCCTAATTTTCACCAAACATACTTACCTGACATCAGGTCATTTCATATACCTTCTTTGCCAAGCCAGTACTTAACAACTCTTCTTAAAAACACCCTTTTTCAAGGCCCATGTGCCCTGCTCCACTATAGCCCGTGTGTACACTCTAGCTGACCCACTATAGCCCGCGTGTACCTACAAAAGCACGAAAAATGGAAAGTTTCTGACGGAACACATAATTTTGGGTAAGTTAACTAAACCTTTCGACCATGCATGGCCAATCATTCAAATAAATACATATCTCCTTCTAGCCTATAAAAGAAGGGGTAGGGTTCCCATTCTAAGAGAGGAAAAACATAGTAAAGAAACGCTACCCGAATTCGTATTCCCCTTTGCCCAAGATTCTGCAACCATTTTGTGATTTCAACGAAGAAGAGAAGCAAGTGTGTTAGCAGTTGGTGCATAGTAAAAGAGGATCCCGGGACCAGATTCATGGAGCAGTGGCCAGCTTCATCATTGTAAGTTGCTTTAGTGAAGTTAATAATAAATAAGTTCTTTTCCCATCCCATGATACGAGGTTTTCATTGTTTATTTCATACATGTTGATTAAATCTATAACCCCTTAATCAGTAGATCAGATGCATGTGGAGTTCTTTGTTTATCTTTTGTGAATGCATGTCAGCCTTGAGAGGAGATTGGCAGTCAAAGAGTGACCAAGCGTGAAGAGGGATCGATACCAAACATCGAAAATAAGGTATGTTCACTTGATCTTCTTAAATGTGTATTTGCTTAAGAATAATGGGGATTAGGTCTGGGATGATGGTAAAAAGTAGGAATCTTTAGGTCTTTTCTACATGCATGATAAAACCCTAAGTGCTAGTTCGTAGGGGTATTTCCCACTCACAACATTGATGAGGAGATATCGAGGACCATGATGGCAAATTCATCGGTGGACATCTCAAGAGAGGTGACACCCAAAATTTAGTGTATGAAGGTAGACGAGAAGGTCGTTGTACCAAGGGTCATCGGAGGGGATGAAGAAGAGGTTTTCATCAAGGAAATCCTCATTGATGGGTGAAGCTTTGGTATCTAAGGGAAAAGTCGTAATGAGTTCGGCTAGAACCAAAGATTTCTTGCTTTTGGGAGTAGAGAACTCTAGATTGTAATCTTGGAGGATAACAATCCATCGAGCAAATTTTCCTTGGATCTTTCATCGACTAAGAAAGTACTGCATGGGGTTGGAATCTTCTATGACCTTGTTAGTTCGAAGAAGAATATAATGTCACAGTTTTTGGACTAGGAGGACAACTGCTAATGCAAGTTTCTCATCATGATTTTATTTCAAGGGTGGTCCTGAAAGGTTTTTACTAATGTATTAAATCACATGTTCATGCCCATCATCCCCTAATTGGACAAGGACTCCTGCTATTGAAATAACAGAGGCTGATAAGTAGAGGATGTAATCGTAATCATAGTTTGGGGGAATAATCAAACGGGAATTAGATAGGGTGGATTTTAAATCATCAAAATTTGTTTGAGCATGTTCATCCCATCGAAATGGGATATCATGTCACAGTATGTGGAGAAAACCATGTGCGTGAGTGGCGTAATCTGGGACAAAGCAACGTAAAAAGTTGCCTTTGCCTTGCAAGCTCTATAGTTGGCGTAAATTCCTAGGTGGTGGAATTTTCGTGATAGCTTGGACCTTGAGGGGGTCCATAGTGATGTCGTGTTGGGAGATGATGAACCCGAGGAGACGTTTAGCAGTGACGCAAAATATGCACTTTATGGGGTTCAAATGGATATTGTATTAGTGACATCGTTAGAAAACAATGCATAAGTCTTCTAAATGTTGGTTTCACTTTTTGGATCAGGCAGTGAGGTCATCCAAATAAGCAAGGATGATGTGAGCAAGATCATGAAAAACATAGTTCATGGCCCATTGAAATGTAGCACCAATTTTTTTTATTCCAAAAGGCACGACGCGATAAGAAAAGGCACCCCAAGGGGTTGTAAAAGTGGTTTTGTACTGATCTGTTGGGTGGATTGGAATTTGATTATAGCTTGAAAACCCATCCATAAAGGAAAGTGCTTCATGGTCGTCACAATCATCGATGATTTTGTCGATGAAAGGGGTTGGGAAGTTGTCTTTGGGAAAATCATGGTTGATATCGTGAAATTTTGTGCAGACGCGAGTAGTTCCTTATTTTTTGTTAACGGGGACGGGGTTGGAGACCCAAGAAGTGTACGCAATGGGGTAAATGAACCTGGCAGCATGTAACTTGTCAATTTCATCTTTGATAGACGTAAATTTGGATGGGTGCAGGGGACGTTGCTTTTAACGAACAAGGGGGATATCTGGCCAGGTGTCGATTCGATGATCGACTATAGAAGGCTTGAGGCCAGGAATCTTTGTATATGACCAGGAAAAAATGTCTCTATATTCCTAGAAGAGAGCTTTGTAAGGAATGATTTCTTCAGGGGAGCATGCGGAGACAATGCTGATCTATTCTACAATAACTAGTTTAATGGAAATGTCAATTTTGACTGTGGGAGATATGTTGGAGATGTTTCCTTCTTCAAAAGTATCGGGGGCAGGGATAGGGTTTTTAGACCAGTCAATATGCCCCAGAGGAATAAAATATTTGGTTTCAATTGCTCACAGGGAGACTTGGGTAGGAGAGTGAAATGCCTCTTGTGAGAGAAAAAGTGCTCGATGATGGAGTGCATTCCATGGGAAATCGGGGGTAGTTATCCCCTCCAAGATATCTTTGTCGCAGTAGAAAATGCGAGAAGACAAGGGATCTTGAGAGATGGCAAGGGGGACTGGCAATAAGTAAGCATTATTGTCCTCAAGTGGTGAGGACATAGAAAAGATATTGTGTACAAGGTGTGACGGCATGTTGGACATAAACCAAATGTCACGATATTTTGGATGGTACCTCGTTCTCTCGGGGAATGACGACGAAATATAGTGAATGTCAGTAATGTGAACCTCCATGGGGAGTGACTGAGAGGGCTCTAGTTGAGATGTGTGGCATACTGTGGCTAATGTTTGGTGGAATTGAGGTAGAGTTGGGCAATGAGGAGAGTAATGGTCATATTATAAACATATGGCACAATAAAAATTGGTTTTAAACCCTTTATTGTGTGTGTTTCAGGACTTCTTAGTAGCGGTGGACGTACTTGGTGGAGTGGCAAGCAAAGGGGTTTCTTTGGGGAGTTGCATAAGATTGTGTAACTCAGGAAGAGTAGGGCATTTGTTAGTGGGGTGTGATTCTCTTTTGCATAGTGCACAAGGAGGTTGAGCTCTGGGAGGGAGTGGAGCTATGGGCTCGTTCTCCCTTAGTCTGCCCCCAGTGGTAGTGGTGGCGCCTCTAGTTGGGGGTGAGGGTCATGGGACAGGAGCCTGTACTAGGATCTGGATCGGTAATACCTCTGTTTGGGGAGGGAGATATGGTGGAGGCACCATAGCGGGTGGATGTAGATACCATATAGGGATGGCGAGAACCATGTTGGGAAGGGTGAGAGTAGCAGCTACCTGGAATGCTTGGACTCTAGGTGGGGGGTAGAAAAAGGGGATTTGGGTAACGGCTTGGGGGAATGTCTCCTTGTTGGCCCTTGACCAAGTTTTGAGGATTTTTTGTCATGTTTGACCTGATTTAGGAACTTCGATAGACTATCGAAGGTGGAGCTCAAGATGAATCAAAGATCGCGGGATCTCGGCCCCTTTTAGGGCCCTTTTTGGGATTCGGGATTATGTAACGGGTATGGGAATGTTGGCCCATGGGTTTACCCATGCTTAGGCCTATTTTGTATGTATAAATAGATGTTAATACGATGTAGTGAGTATGAATGGATAAGTACCCTTCGACTAGATGTAAGTGATGGTTGTAGTCCAATATATGTGATTGATAGTGCTAAGTGTTAAGTGGAGATTGCTTTGGTGCATACTATGTGAGACTTGTAGAGCTAAGTGAAAGTAGTTGTAAGAGACTATGTGAAGGCTTTGTGCTATGCCCTAGCTAGAAGAAGGAGGATATAGCGGAGTGTGCGCAAATCTCTTGTCTTCTGCGGAGTAGAACTTGGATGCTATATGCCTGTAAGAAACTTGACCAAAGATAATAAAGAAGATAAAGAATTGGTGGACGTAGCCCCAGGATGGGGGTGAACCAAGTACATGTTGTGTTTCTATGCTTTGTGTGATGTATTGATGTGATTATGTGTTTACTTTCTTAGTGCTTTAATATAGATGAATGATTTGTTGATGCTTAGTGCTTAAATACCTTAGATCTAAATGAATATTGTGATACTCTGTAATTAAGGTTTAATTGTGCTCTAATTGAGACTGCATATTGATGAATGTTAACTGATGAGTGATTTTTTAAGTGTTAGAATAATAGATCTGTGTCCCAGATAAGGCTACAGACATCTAAGTCCTGCAGCCACCCCTGCCTCTACCTTGAGTTAGAATTCATCTGCTTCCCAGGTGTTGCTGAAAGGGTTGGTAGTTAGGGTTTTGTTGGTGCACTGTTGTAGCATTGAACCCTGGGTTTTCCCCTGTGCCAACAAATGGTTCTGTTTCCAGGACCTAAAATTGTAATTGTTGGGAACTGAGGAAAAACAAGATTCTGCGAAGATCTGACCTAAAATTGTGAAAGCTCTGTGCGTAGATATATCGCTCTAGTGCGTAGTATTCTACTTGATCTTTGAAGATATGTGCCAAGAAGGGTCAGACCCGAAGAAACGAGGTAAGATCTGCAAGCTCTGTACTCTTATAAAGGTAAGAATAGTGAAAAATTTTAGATCTGGAAGCTTTGTGCTCTGCTGAAAATAAGATTAGTGGAAATTTTTGTTTCTAAAGTATGGATCTAGGTATGTTTGATAAGATTTGTCCTAGCTTGAAAATTAGGGCATTGATAGATGAAAGACGATTTGATATGAGTAGATCTGATAAGAATAGTGAAATCTATGTTATACCTATGCATAGAGAGAATGTTTGGACAAACAAATGGATGCATGACCCTAGAAAGAATTTTTTGTAGGTTAGCTACCATGATCCTAGCATGTAGCACAGGAAAGGATGGGGATCATTTAAGAGAAAGAGAGGATTAACTCTTTGTTATAGTTGCAGAAAATCAGGACATGTTGCTAAAGAATGCCCTGGAAGAAGACCTAGTTGCCTATGTTGCAAAGCTATGGACCATGAAGTTTTGGATTTCCCTAGAATGATTGCTAAGGTTGAAAGAATGAATATGAGACAAGAAGACCACAAGAAAGGTCAAGCAACTGAGATTATGGCAGAACCCCAGAAAGAATCAGAAAAAGTATTGCTACAAATGAAAGAAACCCTGAATGACCACCGACATATCAGCTTATCAGAGATATTCAAAGAAAAAGAATGCATTGAAGTAAGAATAGGAGACTTTGAAATTGACTATGTTCTGGATGAGGAAACACAGGTGAATATCATGACAGAAAGAACTTGGGAAATTCTAGGAAAGCCTACTATGATTCCTTCATTGGGAGGAATAGGATTATTCAGAGGAAAGCTAATAACCCTATGTGGAATACTTACCCAGATATCTATAAGTGCCAATGGAACTTCGACAAAGGAAGAATTTGAAGTTGTTAAATTTATTGAGAACAATGCTCCATTTGCTATGTTACTAGAAAAAACTTGGATTGAAGGAGATCAGTTCAGAAGGAAAGAAGAATAAATCTTAGAGCAGAGGAAGAAAGAGTTGAAATATTTCATGACTAGGAGGATCGCACACATGATTGAAGAACAGGAGAAAAGATTGAAGCTACTTAGGACCAGAGACTTGGATGTCGAAGTAGGAAGAACACTAGAAGACCTGCAGAAGACTGAGGTACCTATTCCACATACAGATGAAGTATTACTCCTGATTTCTAGGAAAGAATCTCAACAGCGCGAAGTTACTCTGCCAAAATAAGATATGAATCAGAACGGAAAAAGGAATTATCAGACAAAGCTCACAGGAAAGAAGGCTAGAAAACTAAGTAAAAAGAGAGATAAAATCAAAAAGTTACAAAAGGTTCCAGAGGGAACTTCGCAGAAGGAAAATTTACAAAATTGGAACTTCATTGGGATTCATAACTGCGTCACATGGCACTTTGCCATGGTGATGTAATATAGTCGTTGGGGACAGTATAACTGTTAGGCTGATGACCCAAATGGGTAGAAAGGAATTTATGATCAGAAATTTCACCACCAGATCGTTGGGACTGCACCATAATGGACAGAATTGAGTTAATGAAGGCTTCTCACCCGTTGCAAGAGATTTGTTTCCAAGTTATCTATTTATCCCCTTGCGCCATGCAATGAGAACACTTTTTCTAACCGTGAATCTGAGTCCGTAGACTAGTTGATTTCGCACAGTGATCATTGCACTATTACCATTCATCCTGTTGCATTAAGAAGTTACTCTTTGAACCCAAGATATTCAACCACGAGCGTGCATGTCGGATGAGCTTAGCACTGCAAATAAAATTGTCGAAGAAGTTCTCATTGACCTAATGACTGAAAGAGTGATGTCTGCAAGTATTCAAGCGTCATCGACGAGAGGAGTGCAAGCCTCTTTGTCGACTGCTCGCGGAGCTAGATCATCTCGACCATGAGAAGAAAAGAGAACCAAACACAGAGATGACCTATCAAATGTGAATTTGATCCCATCCATATTGCCCGATTACATCCCGCCTCTAGCCAATGCGGTGAGTCGAAATAGTGTGCCAAGATATTTCGAGTACTCCATGATTATTGCGTACCTCCCAAAGGGGATACACGCAGTTCGTGCACAGCAGGACAAGATCACAACGTTGAAGTTCAGTGAATTCAACCTTGTAGATCACAAGAACTATAGCATGCTCACCCCGTACAAATACTTGACCAAGATGAAGGGGAAGAACTCAAAGATAATCCCCCAACCATGGATGATGAACCTCGTGCAGTCCACCCTGCTAAATGTAATGAAAATCCCACACTTCGCAAGGCACCAGGAAGTGAATGCATGTGCCAATATATTACTTTCATGTTACCATGGTGGTTACTTATGGTTATACCGTCGTATTGCATTCGATCCAACGTTGATTCATAGGATCACGGGATTAAGTATGCAAGGATCGAACCCACAGGAGTTCTATTGATCCAGGTGGATATTGGTGGCCACCCGCCTATTCCACTTGGACCCACACCATTGTTTCTTTAATTTTTTCATTTTCCTTAATTGTAACACAATTTACTATTTTTAGTAGTTCTTTGGGTCCTAAACTTATGAAGTTGTTTTGAGGCCCTAAACAATGTTTTTTGGGCATGAATGCTTCGACAAATATGAGTCTGTTTCGGAATTGATGTCCGTTGTCTACAGTGTGTTCCTCAGATAGATCTTTCTAATGATGTATCATGTGCGTCAAATGGAGATAGTATGCCAAAGTTATGACCCCGGGAAATTGATGTACCAATTTACCCCAACGGGGGCCATATTCTAACGTTTCATCTCCTAGGATTAGGTTTTTGGATGTTTAGGGTTTTCCATTATTTCTCAGTAATATATAGGCCTTCGAGCCTCATTGTAACAAGCAGTTCAGAGGCCAGTAGCCACCACTTCTCTTCTCAGATATAAGCTACCAGCGCCCTAGCTAGTTTATTTCCATTATGTCTGTAAGCATTTTTCAGTCATTTTTTATTAATGAAATGAAGTCTTATTTCCATTGCATCTCTGCGTTTATGTGTATTTCTATATTTCATTGTGTTCCTACATAAATCTAGATCATCTATCCAGGAAAATCCACAGATTGCGTGCTAGCACAGAAGATCAAGGATACATATGGAAATGTTGAAAAGGGAACGCAAGGCTACAAGGTAGCCTCCATCCATAATGGCGCAGTGCTGCTAGCCTGCCAACTAATAATCGAAAAGTTAGTAAGGAAGAACAGACCTACACAGGTCACAGGATTTTTCCTTGACCTCGCAGGGAAGTGCGTGGAAGGCATGTAGATGAACTAGGTGAAGTACCTAGTTAATCAGTTGGAACTAGACTACCGCGAAGCACAGGATCAGGGCTACGAGTTTCACTTTAGTTGGTTGCTAATCCTCATCGCCTTTGTTTCCTAGGATATGCTAGAAGGTGCAAACTTTTCAGATATTGAACTGTTCAAGTCGCTTGTTACGAAGTTCACCACACTCTGGTACTTGAGTGATATGAACAAACATTGGCATTCAAACGTTGTTTTTCACACATATTACCTTCAGCTAAAGAGAGCCATCAAAGCTTAACCTCGCATTACCCCAAACACCCTATAGAGGTTCCGAACCCAGATGAAGTTCTGCATAGATCGTCACTTCATCTACATAATAGCACAAGCCGATGAACATAAGGAGCAGCTTCAGTCGTACTACAAGCTCATGGAAGAAGACCTAGAGGAAACCACTAAGGATTGGTCCACAGACCTCCTTCTTCCTGTAGACCCTACAGAGATGTCTGAACCTGATAGCCTAGAGACCACGCGTAAATAACATGATACACCCGAGCTCAGCAGCACGAAGAAGACGGAAGAGGTCCAAGATTTAAGCAGTGCCTCAGGAAAGACTGCTTCATTATCACCTGGTCGAGGGGGTGATGACGAAGTAGAAGAACTAAATGGAAAAGGAGTTGAACAGAAGCCAGGTGAAGTAACACCGCCCAGAGACAAGGTTGATCCCCTAAAGAAGAGGATGGTTTCTCCCTCGAAACCTTCTTCCCAAAATAAATCGAAAGCCACCATGACAAAGATGAAGATTGTGCTTACTGCCGATGATTTTGACTTCATCATAACAGCTCTAAACGACGCTTCACTGGAAATCATGGAGAAGCAAGAAGCTAAGTAGGAGGAAATGTATGATAGAATTGAGGTTGAACTCCAAGGGGTACAACAGGCCCTTCAATCTAGTCACATAGTCTCCATTGCACCCCTGCCATCAGGAGAACCAGAGTTGGGAGAAGAGCCAGCCCAACTCCACCAACTAGTTGATGCGATCGAAGCTCGCCTTTGTCGTGCTCAAGAAGAAACATAACAAGCCACCCAGGCCTTGAATAAAGTGCAAGGCATAATTGTAGAAAAACGCAGAGTTGTAGATCGGGAGAAGGTTTCTCAGTTTGAAGAAGAGAAAGTACAGATGCAACAAGAAAAAGAACAGTTGCTCGCAGAGAAACTCAATGTGAAAGAAGCAGTCAACAGAGCCCTCCGCTCTGTGACAAGCTTAAATCCAGAAGCAGAAGACCACATTACGCATCAAGAAGAGCATCTTGCAGAAGCTATCCAGCAGCTATAGCAACGAATAGCAGACTTAGAGATCCACACAGTGCCGAACACCCTGCAGGATGTGAGGGACCAAAGAGAAGCAACTACTCGAAGCGCAGTTCATATAATAAAGGCCCTTTCCATGGAAAGTAATCAACTCATTGATCATAGTGCCCAGACCTATGAGAAACTCATTGAGAATCCAGAACTAAAGGCACTGGAGTCGTAGCTCCAAGAGGTGAAGTATCAAGCAGAAACGATACAGGCATAGGTGAAGCCCCTGTCAGCTATGGAAACAATGAAGTGATCCTAGGATCAGTGCACTTCCTAGTAGAAGGTCCACACTATCTAGAGCAAAGTCATGGAAGTGACTCAGAGGCTCCAACTATGGAAGCCCCTATCAGCTATGGGGTCTATTTTATAAAATTAGGGACCAACTAACAGATTTTAAAAGGTATTCTCACAAGGCAGGATAATGCAACTGTTGGATTCTTTAGCATAAAAATGATGGAAAGTAGAAAAGATGAGATAATCAATTATAGCCAAGAAGCATTTAAGAATTTCTTAATTATAACATCAGAAGAAAAAATTTAGATCATTAAAATTCAGAAACAGAGTATACAAAGATAAATTCTACAACTTTCGCTACTTTCAAATGATCAGATTTAGAAAAAAAAAATGAGTACTAAGAGATATAAACATTCAACAAAGAGGAGAAAACTTCAATAACAGCTAACACACATGAATCCTGTGAAACATCCCTTTTATTACAAGTAGTTCTCTTGAGAAATTTACAATTCTTACAGCTTGCTAGGGCGTAAAATCAACCTACAATACTTCCAAGTTCGAAGTATTTATAATCAAAATTACAAATGACCCTGTCATTTATGATCAGGATGTGGCATATTCTAGATCTAACTAACTAGATAACAAAATACAAAAAAGTAGGAACTGATGATGATCTATCGGATCTTTCATGCTGATTTTGGGGAAGGTTGTTGGTGAGTCATTCACGTGACTTTGACTGCTCTACATGTTGAGTTGGACTATACACCTCATATCTCACTCGATCAAAGGGCACAACTCCTCCCATCTTTGTTGACTGGGAATGGTGACTTTGAGCAGTCTTCGGTAGATTTCATCCATTTCTATATATTTAGAAAATGTCGTCCTAGTGATGAAAATATATTTGATCTCGTGCTAGATATTGAGGTTCAGCTGCAAAGTCTCTAGAAATGCCTTGCCTGTTATGTTTCCCTATGTTCCTGAAAACTTGGAATTGTCCTTGGCCACCGTGCAAATCTTCTACTTGTAGTTAGAGAGGGTCATCAGCTTGTCATTCAGTACCAGTAAACTAGGAAGACACTTCTTTTGCAAGGCATCGATATTGTTGAAGAACCTCTAAAATTTGATGTCCGTGTTTTGGAATTTCTCCTCTAGCTGCAACATCAATCCTCTTTTAGTCAGAAACCTCTTGATTTCAAGGATGGTTTCCATCCTATCTTCAATCTTCAGGTCTTCAATTTCTTCCCTAGACTTCTAATTCAAAAATCTAATGATTTCATTCACTTCTGTGGGCATTTCCCCCAACTCTCCCTTTATCTTGTCAATGGTTTGCCTACTACTCAACACTAGTTCCTCTTGTTCAAACATAATTTGAACCATGGTCCAAATTTCATTTATGGACTTGGATATGTCCATCCAAATGTTCTCCTTTTCTTCAACTAGTGTTTTTCCCACCACTGTTCTTTTGCAGCTGTTGTATTTCCTGCTTGATCTTTTCTGATGTTTTCTTCTCAATGTTGTAGTTTGTCTGGTGGGAAGACTTAAGCTCCTGGAGATTCTCAACCTTATTTTTCAGTCTATTGATCTCTGTTCCTTGTAGGGTCATCTCCTCCATTGGTTTTGCTAGCTCTACAGATTTTTCCAGTGTTGTCAGTGGGGTGGCTGATGGAAGTTTTGTTGTAGTGATTGTTGATACAGTTGTTGTGTTAACTCTGGTGAGAGGAACTCCACTCAATGGGATGACTTCCATAGGTGTTGTTTGTTCTTTATCCTTTACTAATTGTTCTATCTCTGCTTTCATCTCTTTTATTTATGCATTTTGTTCCATGATAAGCTTTAGTAATTCCTCCTTTTCCCCTTCTATTTCAGCTATCTCTTTGGCCTGTGAGTCTTCTGTAGCTGGCAATTTCAGTTGCTTCCTCAGAGATTCTATGTCAACATTCTTTTTCTTGAGCATATCCTCATTTGATTTCACATTTGAGGGGTCAAAGCAACTTTTGAGCACCAATTCTTCGAAGGAATTAATCATGTTATCCTTTGCAAAGGATGATATTTTATCCAGCTTTAATTGGGTTTAAACATTGTTCAGAGAAACCTCTAATTTGGAAGCAGAAGTGGAAGAATCAGCTAATGTTGAGAAAATCATTTCTCCATTCTGCTTGTGTAGATCCATATGATTAGCTGGATGTACATCTCTGGTGTTAAAATCCAATGTAGCCCTCTTATATTCAGTGATTTCTTTTGGATGGGGCACTTGTGCCTGCAAAACCTTGATGTGCATTCTCCCCTTCTCTATATCAAAATATGATAACAATTTGTGTTGTTCTATGGACGTTTGCTTCCAGAACTAAGCATAGATGTTGCTAGTCAGCATATGGTTTTTGTTCTTAATCAAATCATATTTTTCAAAAATGCTCAGTTTTACAGATCCCGGTGGAGGTTGGGTGATCACAGTGGTATTAGTCTGCTTCTTTGAGGAAGAAGTAGACATCATATGATTATTGTTTGAGAAAGGTATTAAATTCTCCCCTTCATCTACAGTGTTGGAGTGGGTCTCTTCCTCTCCAGTCTTGTCAGCAGTGTGGGTATATTTAGGCCTTTTCTTGTACACCTGGAAATCCTTTGTCGATACTTCAGTGACTGAAGGAGAGACATCCTTCCTGGGTATTTTATCCTTTGGTACTTGTGGAGTGGTTGTTTTTGAAATCATGGTTAGAGGAGACTGTTGTTCAATGTCTTCCAGAGTGTTCACCTCCCACTCTGTCTGGTTACAAATTTCCCAATTTCTGGTTTGAGTGTATGAGCATATGGGTAAATTTTGTTCTTCACTCTCATCTCTGCAATGATCCCACACGGATCATAGTGCCAAGTGAAACTGGCACTAAATTTCATTTCCTTTAATAATTTGTCTGCCTCTTCCCCAGCAGCTCGACTATTGTAGATAAAGGGTCATATCTTCCCTTTGATTCTCAGATGGTGTTTCTTCTTCAGAGATACAAAATGTATATCATCTAAATTGATCATTTTTCTAATATACTCCAGGGAAAATATCCTAATAGGAAAGTACTTGGGCAGTTTGTATGGAGCTAACTCACACCCATATACTCTGATTTATGTGTGATTTTGATATAGGTACCAATCCCCAGACTTGGCGAGGTCCGAGAGGTGTAAGATTCTCTGGATCTCCTCATTTATCCTTGGCTCTGGTCTACCGCCAAGCAGGCTCACCACTGGATGTTAAAACTTCTCAATAAAATGCTTGAAATTAAACTTTGTGGAGTTTCTTCTGAGAAGAGAGGTCCAAGAGGTTACAGCCTATGGTTTTTCATCCTGGTCCATTTTCTGCATTGGGAAAGAGATCCTATCTGCTTGAAAGAAGGTGAACATGTAATCCAGTATTGAAGAATATCGGAACATGCCCTCTATGGTGAATTTTAAAAGTTGTTCATGGATGTTCTCTGCTAGAAAAGTGTTGTAGTCGAATTGGATGGTGGCTTTTTCTTCAGCAGAGAAAATGGATAGGAAACCCAAGATAGGTTCATCCACCCATTCGTCTGATAAATAGTCGAGCAGACAACATAGCGATGAAATAATTTGGTTTCCCTTTTCTGAAAACATGGAGGAGTGGTAAGGGGGATTTTTCTTGGGGAATTGGGCATCCTGTGGGAGGAAAAGCTCAAAAATCTGGGCTCTTTGGGGGAAAGACAGGTTCTAGTACATTTCTATTAGAACTTTAATGGTGAGGGGAGAGTGGGATTCATCTCTAGATATCTGCATCATTTGATCAATGGCCTCGGGTGTGATAAAGAACAGAGTTTCTTCAAACGATGAAACTATGGCTCTTTGATCGGGGAGGTAATGAACCTGGAATTTGAGGGTGAATTCGAGAAAATGATGGATTTGGGGAAAGAGATACAGTTGGAGATTGTAATCCTAGAGCCCAATCTCATCGCTTTGATCCATGAAATTATCTTTAAACCATGACTACAATTCAGCGAAATCGAATTCACACCTGGTCTTTGAGATCAGGTAATATTTGTCAGCTAGTGGGATCTGGTCAAGATCGAGGTGGAAGGAATGGATTTTCCTCGACTTTTGATTTTTAGATTTTGATGCCATCGATTCAATAGGTACCTGCAAATTGAAACAAAAGTGTTAGTAGGCAAACGCTATGGCTGGGTTACTAGTTGAAAAGGCGAGGAAAAAGAGATTTCTGGTGCGCAGAGAGTGTGAGCAGTGCGTGAATGGTAGAAACGAGGTTAAAATTGAGTAAACTGGTATCCATTGGGCACGAGGGACAAGTTAGCTGACTAACGATTATGTTAGCCTGTAATAAATGGCCAACAGATCACTTGAGGCATGAGGTGGCAGGTGGAGGACGGGTGACGGGTGTACCAAGATGATGTGGAGGGTGGTGATTGGAAGATACGCAAGTGGGACATGAACTGTAATGGGTGAATGGAAGAGACAAGCTGACAGAGTTATGAGACGAGGCTTGTAATTATGGGTACTGGGACATGACGTCGGGAGACTGCGATGGTAAAGTACTGTTGGTATGGAAGTGTGTCGTTGGGGGGTTAGGTGGTAAATGTTTTTAGAGTGAGGGGGTCCAACACCACATGATTATGACACGTTAGGATGGGGCCTAGAGTGAGGGGGTCCAACACCACATGATTATGACACGTTAGGATGGGGCCAACTGGGAAAACCGCCCATATCGGACCCCAACGCTAAAGGTAGAATGGTCTGGGATCTCCTGCTAACCGTAGATCCAAGCATTGTTGGATCCACCGTTGATTTATGCACTCACTTCAGTCTCCATATCGGACCCACCAACGCTAAAGGTGGAAATCCAGCCGTTAAAGGTAGAACGGTCAGGGGGGTCTAGAATTTGTTGTCCATCATTAATCTATGTGCCGCTAGATCAGTCGTTGATCTTAGCGTGCACTTTATTCTCCATATCGGACCCCCCACCGTTAAAGGAAGAACGGTCGGGGGGGTCTTGAATTCTCTGTCCACCATTGATCTTCACGTCACTAGATCAGCCGTTGATCTTAGCACGTTCCTTATTCTCTAGGCGTGAACCAAAAATGTGCAACACAAACTTAGGATATTTCTCTTTTTGTGGGTTTTTCGCTGCTTCCCTTTGCTTTTTTATCACCAAGTGGTTAGGAAATACACCTCAAACATCAAAATCATGGATTTTCATTGAAGATCAAACATATTTATTAAAGGAAGAACTAGTTGGCCTATGTCCTAACCTACCTACCTACACATTTAGCCCAGATTAGACTATTGGGCAAAGGAATTACTCTACCCTGGGGATATTTGATCAAGATTACACAGTTTGATCAAATTTACTCACTAGCTAGCCTAACTACTTGGTTAAGATTAAATAGTTTAGCTAGGCTTATTCACTAAACCTATCAACATAAATTCAAAGAGACTTAACCATGATTAAACTGTATGGAACAAGTCATTGTTATTGCATGGGGCTCTTGTCCATTTTATTATATGCCCTCTTTTATTCTTTTTCTTTCTTTTCTTTTCTTTTCTTTCTTTTCTTTTCTTTTCTTTTCTTTTCTTTTCTTTTCTTTTTGAAAATAATTTGCAAGAATGAAATACTATTTGCAAGACAACATACATCAATAGTGAAAATTTTCCAGTCACCGGGTGATCCTATAAATTATAGGGTTATAACAGCAGCTCCACCTGGGGATGGTACTCTCCTTGTGAAGTTCCAAGAACCTGCTTTCTAATGTCTATAAAGGTTTCCTCCATTGCTTTATTGTTGCTATCCGTTTTGTTTTTATTTTGGGAACTTGGTGGCATTGGTCAGTGGCTTAGGGCCTTCTCTACGGGATTCAACCATTTCATCGATATCACCCACACACAACCTGAATGTAAAAATAAAAATGGTATGTACAGTGGAAAAAGATTTTTGATATCTTTATTGGGGTGGAAAATAATGCTTCGGGATCCTGGTGTTCACAGGTCCACCTGGCACGTCCATTCTGTCATTGTTTTTGAGAAAAAATGTGTTATTTCCTCTTAATGCCTGAATGTTGTAAGGTCCTTTCCATAAGCTATCAAATTTTCCATGCTTACCCTTATCCTCATTTCTATAATCCCATTTTAGAACCAAGTTGCCTAGCTCAAAATCATCTTCTTTAGTCCTCTTGTGATAAATCTTTTTTATACCTTCTTGGATAACCTGAGTCTTGTCGTAGACTTCCTCTCTGGATTGCATTAAGTGGATCATTTGATTTATCCTCCTCTGGACATCATTTGGCTCTTCTTGCGCTTCCTGCAATAATTTCATGACAGGGACCCCTAAGGAGATGGGAAAATTTTCTTCAGTTTCATACACCAATTGGTATGGTGACATGCCAATTGATCTTTTGGTGCTTATTTTGTCAACCCAGAGTGAAAAAACTAGTTTATTATGCCATGGTTTCTTATTCTCTTGCAGTGTTTTCCTGAGAATGTTCACCAGACATTTGTTTCAGGACTCATCTAGCCCATTTCCTTGAGGATAATAAGTTGTTGAGTGTCCCAAGGTAATGTGGTATTGGCTGCAAAAATCTATGAGTCTTTTGGATCAGAAGGCCGCTGCATTATCGGCTATAATTTTTCCGGGGCATCCAAAATGAGACAAGATATTAGATTCTAAAAATTTAATGATAACAGAGTCAGTAGCTTGCCTACATGGCACAACCTCGATCCACTTGGTGAAGTGGACTGTGGCTGTGCGGATCCACTTGTGTTGGCCTGAGGTGGATGGATGTATTTCTCCAATAAAGTCCAAACCCCATTGTTGGAAAGGGGCTTCAACTGAGATGGGTTTCATGGGGAGAGGCAAAAACTTCCTTTTACCTTTGAAGACCTGGAATTTATGACAAGAAGTAACTTTTTGATGAACATCAGCAAACAATGTAGGCCAGTAAAAACTAGCTCTCAAAATCTTGTTAGTTGTGGTCTTCCGTCTCAAATGTCCACCACGGTCTCCTGCATGGAAATCCTGCAGAACTTTGTCAGCTATGTCTTTCAACAGGAAAATAAGATAACTACCACCAGGATCTTTCCAATAAAGATTACCTTCTAGAATACAAAATTTCAATGCTTTCAGTTTAATAAATCTAGCTTTGGTCTTATTTAAACTAGGAGGAACTTGTAAGTTATGAAGTACAAAAATGAGGTCTGCATACCAAGGAGAGTTCAAGAATACCTCCTTTAAATTTGGAGTCACCTGCTCTTCCTATTCGTCAATTGCAGCCAAAAAAATAATATCTAGAACATGAAAATTATATTCAGCCATTAGTTTGGCCAAACCCTTTCCTTTGATCCATTTAGTAGGTTTTATTTGAATGTCATATTCCAGAATAACAACAATCCATTTTCCTCTCCTACCATCTGGATTATCCTGAGCCAGGATATCCTTTACCACTACGTTTGGAACATATGCAATTGTGTGAGAATGGAGAATATAGACTCTGAAATCCTTTATGGCCTTTACCAGGGCAAACGCTTGTTTCTCCATTATGTTGTAGTTCAACGCAGCGTCTCTCAAAGCTTTGTTGAAAAATGCTATGGGTTGTTCGTACCCTTCATTGTTTTTTCTGCAACAGTACTACTGCTATGGTTTGTTCAGATGCAAAAGAGAAAAGATAAAAGTCTTTGGTGTAGTCTAGGCTGATCAGAACTGGGGCTTGGGTGAGTGCATGTTTCACCTGCTCAAATGACTGTTTGGATTCAGTGTTCCATTTGATTTTTGTGTCTTTTTTCAACATATTAGTGATGTTCCTAAGAATTTCAGCCAAGTTGGGTATGAACCTTCTAAGGAAATTTATTTTTCCCATGAATGATTGTAGCTCTTTGATGTTCATGGGGTGTTCCACCTTCTATATGGATTCTATCCTAATGGGATCTATTTTAATTCCATATTTATATATTATGTGTCCCAACAACTTTCCTTCCTCTAAACCGAAAAGAGACTTCTTTGGGTTCAATGAAATCTCAAATTTTATGCACTTCTCAAACACGCGTCTGAGATGTTGCAAGTGTTCTTTGTCAGATTGGGAATATATAGTCACATCATCTAGATATATGACTATAAATATTCCAAGTTCGTCCACAAAATAAATATCCATTGCCCTTTGAAAAGTGGCACCAACATTCATCAAGACAAGGGGCATCTTCACATACATGAAGTTTCCCCGGGGTGTGGTAAATGTTGTCTTCTCTTGATCTTCTGGGTGGACAAGGACTTGGTTGTAGCCTGAGAAACCATATAGTAAGGAGATCCTATTGGCCCCAACTACCTTTTGAAAAATGTGATCCATTTTGGGAAAATGGTAATTGTATTTGAGGGAGACTTTGTTCAGATTTATGAAATCTATGTAAAGTCTGATCTCGCCAGTTTTCTTCTTGGTAGGAACTAGGTTAGAAACCCATTTGGAAAATCTCAAGGTGACTATAATTTTTGCATCATACTTCTTTTTGATTTGTTTCTCTATCAAGGGAATCAACTTGGGATTGATTCTCCTAAGTTTTTGCCTGGAAGGTTTCTGTTCTTCTTTTATGGGAATCCAATGTTGTATGATACTTGTGTCGTAGGATTTCAAGTCCTCATAACCCCAGGAAAAAACATCCACATATTCCTTAAAAAGTTCAATGTATTTGCGTTTTTTCTCAGGGGGCAAAGATTTAGAAAGTTTTATTGTCTTGGGTTTTTCTTCTATTACTAGGTTGCACTCTTCAACCTCTTTACCACTAGCTTCAATTTTCGGTTTTTTGGCTACATCATTAAAATCGAACAAGTCTTCCAGTGGAACTAAACCTCTAGGTAACACATTATTTTTCAACTATAGAATACCAAAATCTATCTCATTTTCATTCAATTCATCTGCATCTACTTTATTTTCATTCAAACCTTTGGAATCTACGTTATTTACACTACCACTTTCAAAAACAGATTTATTTACAATCTCATCATCATTTTCTAAATCTATGTTTGTACATTCAAAAGCATTTTTACATTGTAGGAAGTCTTCAATTTGATCGTCATTTCCAAATACCTGCTAGTATCTGATGTTGTCAGGAATGGTTGGTCTTCACTAAACCTACATTGTGTACTTGCGAGTGGGACGGAAAGGAATTTTACAGGTAGTTGTTGATATAGCCAGTCTGTCTGCAAGTATATTTTGTCCTCTAGGCATTACCTGCAAGTTGATTTCAGTAAAGCATTGAAATGCATCCAAAACATCATTCCTATAGGCTCTAAGTCTGGGATGTTTAGCTGCATACACACCTTTGATTTGCTTGATAATAAATTCATAATCACCCCTTACCATTATGTGTTTGGCACCAACTTTCTTCAATAGTTTCAGGCCGAGCATCAAAGCTTCGTACTCAACTATGTTGTTGGTGCATTGGAAATTCAATTTGTAGGAATGGCTCTCTAAATACCTTGATCTATGATTATGTAACCAAACTCCAGCTCTGTCTCCCTCTTTTCTCACTACACCATCAAAATCCATGCTCCAAAAATCTACTGGCAATTCCTCACTTTCCATGGTTTCATCATTTCTTGCCTCAATGATTTCTTTATCGTCTTTCGAATCATGTGTATCATCTTCAAACTGAGCGATTTGTTCATCCAAATCACCATTATTGTAAAGAATGAAAGAATCCATATCATAGTGTGCAGAGTATAGTGGGTAGTTGTGTGGCTTTTCTTGACTACTGATGATATACTTCATTAGGGTTTCTCTGTACAGTCTCCTCTGTTGTCTGAATACTAGGATGGTGCCATAGGACATATCTAACTGTAGGGTTCCTTTCAACTTATCTCCCCATGATATTGACAGTAACATATTGTATTTTGGGGGAATGTCTGCAACTACTATATCCATTACCATACTCTTTGTTGGAATTTGAGCTAGGGTGATGAATAAATCCTTAATTAGCCCTATGAATTTCACCTTACTCGAGTCGAAAGAATGCAAATCCTTGTAGGGTATGGTGACCTCAAGTCCCAAATTTTCCATCACAGCTTTGGAAATCAGGTTTTTAGAGGCACTCGAATCCAGCATGGTGTTGTGTAATATCAAATCGTGGATATTTAGGCTGATGTAAAAAGGTTCCACGACACCATTATCAGTTTGACCATCAACTTCAGGACCAAACAGAAGATCTTGTCGGTCATCAGCAAGATTTACTGTGTCCGAGTATTTGCAAATATGACATTCAAATCCTTAGTACATATCTCAGGTTCGATGCTTAAAACTTTAATCACCTGCGACCTGTAAGCATTCTTGTTCATCGGCTCGGAGAGGGGAATGGGAATCTTCAATTTAGCTAGTTCCCCTTCAAGGTTGAAAGTAGTGGAAGTTTTGCTTAGGCTCTGTACTTTTGGTTTAGCTATTGGAGCTCTATGGCCAGGTGCCCTTGGTTGACTGGTTGATGAAACTTCAATTTGATTTTCTCTTTGTAGAATTTCTAGAGTTTTTTGTGCAGGAGATTCAGTATTATTCCTCTCAGGGACTTTCTTGGGAGAGTTTTTTTATGTTTTCTTGGTTTCGACTATTCTCTTTGTTTCAGTAGAATTTTTTGTATCATCAGCCTTCTTTGGAGGGTTGTCATTTTCCCTCTTTTTCCTCAGGTTATACTGCCTGTGGACCTCCATTATATCATTCTCAAAGACCTTTTGTTTTGTTTCCTTTGCTTCCTCATTGACCTCTATTTGTGAAAGGAGAAAGATCGTGTGCTCTTCTTGGGTAAGAAAAATGGATTCATCATCATGAATGCCCATGAGGTTTATATGAGTGTCATCAAACTCCTCGATTACCTCCTCCCCATCATCAACATAATTCTCCTGGAGGGGTGGTCTGATCTGCTAATCAAGCCCCCCCTGTTCTCTTTGATCTCTTGGATCTCTCTACCTGATCTGGGGTGGATTTCTTCTTAAGTTTGGGTTTCAAATTTGAGGAGCATCTTGGTTCTCCCTAGGTGGGTTTTTGTCAGTTATAGTGAGTCTCTCTATGATTTTATCCATAGCTCTGGCTAGAGAATCTAGTTTCGCATCTGATGACCCTCTTTCTTGATCGTGACCCATGATCGTGACCCTCGTTTTTGTTCTCTGCATGGCTCTTCTGGCTAAAAGATTTTCTTCCACACTAATGACGCTTTTCTACATGTATTCCAGAGTAGCAGAGTTTATTTCCCTTAGCTGATACGACATGTCAGGGTCGAATCCATTGGGGAATTTTATCAATGCTAGACCTTGAGGTGGTTTGATATCAGTTGGAATTGCATTGTATAGGTTATTGAAACGGGTGCAGTAATCTTGCATTGTCTCTCCTTGGTTCCTTCTGATATTCTCATATTCTGACAAGATCTGAAGAGGATTTTTCTTCACCTCCCACCTGTCAAGGAAACTTTGATGAAAAGTAGCAAATCAGTTATGGAAGAAGCACGTACGGTTTTGAACCACCTTTTGACTTCTCCAATCAGACTCTGTGAAAATAGTCTCATTTTCACTTTAGCTTCATCTACTTCCTGCAAATCAAAATAATCGTTCATTTTGTCAACATGATGTTGTGCATTCAGAGGACTAGTACTATCAAACTGAGGGAGTCTGGTTTGATAATATTGAGGCATGGCATGTAGAGGAGTAGCCAACACCAATGGAGCATATCTTGCTACCATGATTGGTGAAGGAGGCTTAACAACAACCTGTGTGATTGGAGGGGAGGTGACAGAAGCTGTGGAAGATGAAGAGCTGGGAGGAGATGAATGAACTAGTTTAGATTTAACAAAAGCTACAGAAATAGTCAAGGCAGAAAGTTCGACCGAATATTGAAAGTGAGCTTTGTCTAAGGATTGATCAAGATTCGCAACTAGATATTCTAGCTTGTCAAATTCCTGGAGGAATCGTTGATCAAAGTCATATCTAGGAGAAAGTATTTCAGGGGTCCTGGGTTGAAGGATAGTTTGATCTAAAACTATTTCACTTACAAAGATGTCAGATTTTGTTCTAAAAAGGCTTTGTTCAAAAGATATGTCAAACTTGAGATCCTGAAGGGAAACCAACTTATATGGGAGACAAGGGGACCTATGAAGTGGACTATGACTCTCGGAATCCTCTATAGCATTTTTCTTTCTGAGTAATTTTTCGGGATTGTCTATTGCAATTGCAGGTTCTGGGTCTGAATGAGATCTAGTTTTAGGAGCCAAAATTTTTTTATTTTTTTATTTTTTTTAGAAACTTTTAAATAATATATACAAATTTTAACAACCTCTGAACATTATCTCTATATAAGTTTAGATTTTATAATTCATTCAGAAATAAAGTTTTATTTTTATAGGGAAAAGAAATTGTAGGATATATAAGTTTGTTAAGTTCCCTAGTATGGTCGCCAATTATGTTATCACTCTGTAAATTCCCAGAGGTTGTTGAAAGGCAGAAGAAATTTTCCAGAGGTAACTTTATCCAACCACTTCAAAACTGGGATCTAGCCCTGCTAGTTTCAGAGAGGGATCTCTCTATGAGATTTAACTTTGTTTCGAAATTCAGATATTAGGCTAGTTAAAATAAATAGGACCGAGTTGTTTGTTTTTATAAAATGGCTGAAAAAGGTTTACACCTCCATTGGGCTACGGGGTTTGTTTTATAAAATTAGGGACCAACTAAAAGATTTTAAAAGGTATTCTCATAGGGCAGGATAATGCAACTGTTGGATTCTTTAGCATAAAAATGATGGAAAGCAGAAAAGATGAGATAATCAATTATATCCAAGAAGCATTTAAGAATTTCTTAATTATAACATCAGAAGAAAAACTTTAGATCATTAAAAGTCGGAAACAGAGTATACGAAGATAAATTTGTTGGGTATGTGTTATATTCTTTGCATGTGTGTGTGTGGGCGCATTAGATATAACAACTGTGTCTGACGATATAAATTTGTTGGGTTTTTTCTATTTTCAGCGGTTTACTAAAAATAATCCCGGTTTTAGGGATTAGGATTTTGGTATCTACGGAATACCTAAAAACATTGTATATATTGTATAGTGAATGTTGAAATTCGATATAATGAATATAAGAAAGGTTTTCCCGGTTGAGGGTTTTTGGTATAAAATCTCTGTGTACTATGTGTATGAGCCATTGATTAAATTATGTTTTTCTTAAGAATCTATATGCATTTCTTTACTTCACAGGTTTAAAACTTACAAAATTCTGCAACTTTCGCTACTTTCAAATGATCATATTTAGAAAAACAAAATGAGTACTGAGAGAGATAAACATTCAACAAAGAGGAGAAAACTTCACCAACAACTAACACGCAGGAATCCTGTGAAACATCCCTTTTATTACTAGAGGTTCTCTTGAGAAAATTGCAGTGCTTACAGCTTGCTAGGGCGTAAAATCAATCTACAATACTTCCAAGTTCGAAGTATTTATAATCAAAATTACAAATGACCCTATCATTTATGATCAGGACGTGGCAGATTCTAGATCTGACTAACTAGATAACAAAATACAAAAATATAGGAACTGATGATGATTTGTCGGATCTTTCATGTTGATTTTGGGGAAGGTCGTTGGTGAGTCATTGACGTGACTTTGACTGCCCTGCATGCTGATTTGGACTATACACCTCATCTCTCACTCGATCAAAGTGCATATCTCCTCCCATCTTTGTTGACTGGGAATGGTGACTTTGAGCAGTCTTCGGTAGATTTCATCCATTTCTGTATATTTAGAAAACGCCATCCTGGTGATGAAAATATATTTGATCTTGTGATGGATATTGAGGTCCAGTTGCAAAGTCTCTAGATATGCTTTCCTGTTATGATACCCTGTATTCCTGAAAACTTGGAATTGTCCTTGGCCACCGTGGAAATCTTCTACTTGTAGTTAGAGAGGGTCATCAGCTTGTCATTCAGTACCAGTAAACCAGGAAGACCTTTCTTTTGCAAGGCATAGATCTTGTTGAAGAACCTCTGAAATTTGATGTCCATGTTCTGGACTTTCTCCTCCAGCTGTAACATCAATCCTCTTTTAGTCAGAACCCTCTTGACTTCAAGGATGGTTTTTGTCATATCTTCAATATTCAGGTCTTCCAACTCTTCCCTAGTCTTCGAATTCAGAAATCTAATAACTTCATTCGCTTATGTGGGCATTTACCCCAGCTCTCCCATTATCTTGTTAATGGCTTGCCTGCTCCTCAACACTAGTTCCTGTTGTTCAAACATAATTTGAACCATGGGCCAAATTTCATTTATGGACTTGGAGATGTCCATCCAAATGTTCTCCTTGGCTTCAGCTAGTGTTTTTTCCACCACTGTTTGCTTTTGCAGCTGTTGTATTTCCTACTTGATATTTTCTGATGTTTTCTTCTCAATGTTGTAGCTTGTCTGGTAGGAAGAATTAAGAATTAAGCTCCTAGAGATCCTCAACCTCCTTTTTCATTCTATTGATCTTTGTTCCTTGTAGGGTCATCTCCTCCATTGATTTTGATAGCTCTACAGATTTTTCCAAAGCTATCAGTGGGGTGGTTGATGGAAGTTATGTTGTAGTGGTTGTTGATACAGTTGTTGTGCTAACTCTGGTGAGAGGAACTGCACTCAGTGGAATGACTTCCATAGGTGTTGTTTGTTCTTTCTACTTTACTAATCGTTTCGGATTTGCTTCCATCTCTTTTATTTGTGCATTCTGTTCCATGATAAGCTTTGGCAATTCCTCTTTTTCCCCTTCTGTTTCAGCTATCTCTTTGGCCTGTGATTCTTCTGTAGCTGGCAATTTCAGTTGCTTCCTCATAGATGCTATGTCAACATTGTTTTTCTTGAGCATCTCCTTAGATACTTTCACATTTGAGGGGTCAAACCCAATTTGGAGCACCAATTCTTCCATGGACTTAATCCTGTTATCCTTTGCAAAGGATGATATTTTCTCCATCTTTAATTGGGTTTGAACGTTGTTCAGAGAAACCTCTAATTTGGGAGAAGAAATGGAAGCATTGGCTAATGTTGAGAAAATAATTTCTCCATTCTGCTTGTGTAGATCCATCTGATTAGTTGGATGTACATCTCTGGTGTTAAACTCCAATGTAGCCCTTTTGTAGTCGGTGATTTCTTTTGGATGGGACACTTGTGCCTGCAAAAATGCCATGTGAATTCTCCCCTTCTCTATAACAAAAGATGATAGCAATATGTGTTGTGATGTGGATGTTTGCTTCCAGAACTAAGCATAGGTGTTGTTGGTCAGCATCTGGTTTTTCTTCTTAATCCAATCATATTTTTCAAAAATGCTCAGTTTTACAGATCCCGGTGGAGGTTGGGTGATCACAGTGGTATCGGTCTGCTTCTTTGAGGAAGAAGTAGAAATCATCTAATGAATGCTAGAGAAAGGTGATGAATGTTCCCCTTCAGCTACAGTGGCGGAGTGGGTCTCTTCCTCTCCAATCTTATCAGCAGTGTGGGTAGCTTTAGGATTTTTCTTATACACCTGGAAATCCTTTGTTGATACTTCAGTGACTGAAGGAGAGACATCCTTCCTGGGTATTTTCTCCTTTGGTACTTGTGGAGTGGATGTTTGTGAAATCATGGTTAGATGAGACTTTTGTTCAGTGTCTTCTAGAGTGTTCACCTCCCACTCTGTCTGGTTCACAAATTTCTCAATTTCTGGTTTGAGCATATGAGCATACGAGGAATTATTGTTCTTCACTCTCATCTCTGCAATGATCCCATACGGATCATAGCACCAAGTGAAACTGGTACTAAATTTCACTTCATTTAACAATTTGTCTGCCTCTTCCCCAGCAACTCGACTATTGCAGATAAAGGGTCCTACCTTCCCTTTGATTCTCAGTTGTTGTTTCTTCTTCAGAGATACAAAATGTATATCATCTGAATTAATCATTTTTCTAATATACTCCAGGGAAAATATCCTAACAGGAAAGTACTTGGGAAGTTTGTATGGAGCTAACTCACACCCATATACTTTGATTTCTGTGTGATTTTGATATAGGTACCAATCCCCAGACTTGGCAAGGTCCGAGAGGTGTAAGATTCTTTTGATCTCCTCATTTATCCTTGGCATTGGTCTACCGTCGAGCAAGCTCACCACTGGATGGTAAAACTTCTCAATAAACTGTTTGAAATTAAACTCTATGGAGTTTCTTTTGAGCAGCGAGGTCCAAGAGGTTACAGCATGTGGTTTGTTGTCCCGGTCCATTTTCTGCATCGGGAAAGAGAGCCTATCTACTTGACAGAAGGTGAACATGTAAGCTAGTATTGAAGAATACTAGAACATGCCCTCTATGGCGAATTTTAAAAGTTGTTCATGGATTTTCTCTGTTAGAAAAGTGTTGTAGTCGAACTGGATGGTGGTTTTTTCTTTAGCAGAGAAAATGGATAGGAAACCCAAGATAGGTTCATCCACCCATTCATCTAAGAAATAGTCGAGCAGCCAACATAGTGATGAAATAATTTGGTTTCCCTTTTTTGAAAACATGGAGGAGTGGTAAGGGGTATTTTTCTTAGGGAATTGGGCATCCTATGGGAGTAAAAGCTCAAAACTATGGGCTCTTTAGGGGAAAGACAGATTCTGGTACATTTCTGTTAGAACTTCAATGGTGAGGGGAGAGTGGGATTCAGCTCTAAATATCTACATCATTTGATCAATGGCCTCGGGTGTGATAGAGAACATAGTTTCTCCGGATGATGAAACTATGGCTCTTTGATCGGGGAGGTAATGAGCCTTGCATTTGAGGACGAATTCGGGAAAATGGTGGATTTGGGAAAAGAGATACAGGGGGAGATTGGACTCCCAAAGCCCAATCTCATCGCTTTGATCCATGAAAATATCTTTAAACCATGACTGTAATTCGGAGAAATCGAATTCGCACCTAGTCTCTGAGATTGAGTAATCTTTGTCAGCTAGCAGGATCTGGTCGATATCGACAGTAGGTGGAAGGAATGGATTTTCCTCGACTTCAGATCTTTTAGATTTCGGCACCATCGATTAACCAGGTACCTGCAAAATGAAACAAAAGCATTAGTAGGAAAAGTCTATGGTTGGGTTACTGGTTGAAAAGGCGAGGAAAAAGAGCTTTCTGGTGCGCAGAGAGTGGGCAGTGCACAAATGGCGAAAACAAGGTTAAAATTGATTAAACAGGTATCCATTGCGCGTGGGGGATAGGTCAGCAGACTAACGGGTATGTTAGCCTGTAATAAATGTCCAATGGATCACTTGAGGTGTGAGGTGGAAGGTGGAGGACAGGTGACGGGTGTACCAGGATGACGTGGAGGGCGGTGATTGGAAGATAAGCAAGTGGGACATGACCTGTAACGGGTGAATGGAGGAGACAAGCTAACGGAGTTATGAGATGAGGCTTGCAAGGATGGGTAGTGGGATGTGATGTCAGGAGACGGTGGTGGTAAAGTACTGCCGATATGGAAATGTGTCAGAGGGGGTGTTACACGTCAAAATTGCTCAGCTGGATAAGTGTCGCATTGTCCCTCCCAACTGTCGTAAGTGTCGCATTGTCCCTCTCAACTTTCGCAAGTGTCGCAAGTTGGTCACTAGTGTCGCAAAGGATGTTCAGACATATTTTCATGATAACGACACTAAGGAGGCACTTATAACATCTCACATAACTCATTTGAAGGAGGAGAACTGATCTACTGAAGTCAAACAACCTTTTTCCATCTGAAAGCACCCAAAAAACTGAGTTTTGGAGAGGAGCGCTCCCCCTTACACTCCCTCGGAGCGTCGGCGCTCCCCAATACACTATCAGGGAGCGTTATAACGCTCCCCTGACCCTTTTAAGGGAGCGCTATAGATTTTGAGAGCACTGGCGCCCCCTAAAGCTTACTAGGGAGTGCTACAACGCTCTGATGGCCCTTTTGAGGGAGCGCTACCTATTCTGGGCGGTTGTTAAACTGTTGAGATGAATGGGGGAAACATCTTTT